>JAODTR010013097.1:9916-27638 GCA_025399935.1 Amblyopsis rosae | reverse complement strand
CACCTCCCAAGGGAGGCGCCCAGGGGGCATCCTTACCAGATGCCCGTACCACCTCAACTGGCTCCTTTCGACGCGAATGGAGCCAGAGTAAATTAACTAATTTACGTTTTTCTAATTGTTTTAAGCAGGGACCCTCGCCTACTTATTTAACAGATTTACTGCAAACGGAAGGTTAACGTCCGACCTGGTCATCTTGGTCAGTTATGTGGTTGGTCGTTGTGCATGTCAATCAAAACACCTCTCTTTGTCAAGTAGGAGGGCCTTGACGCAGTCAGCCGGCTGCGTCTCTGGCTCTGGGTGTGACCCCCACCTCTCCCCCCCTCCCCCACCTGTCTCCTTGGTGGAGGAGACACAAGAGGCAGACTCACCTCCGTGCACGAAGTCGTTCAACGTGCAGTCGCCAGGGCCAACCAGGTGGATGAGACTGGACTGGCTGAAGCCTACAGTGTGGCGCTCTGCATTGTGCACACACACACACACACACACACACACACACACACACACACACAAGACATGCTAATAATGTGCACTGGGGCTGTGCAATCACAAGTATATGCAGCTGTGTATCGCACAATAGGTTCCCACCATGCTGTAGCAATGTTCTAGTCCATTTTATTCCATTTCATTTACGTATATTGCCGCGAAATTAAGAAAGAAAGAAACCACTGCAGTGGCTTCTCATATTTTTACTGTTTATTCATTTTTAATCTTTACTTACATGTAATATATGTATTTTGAGATTTCTATTTTTATTTGTTAATATGTTTTTACATTTACAGTATATTTATGCTATTACATTTTAAAGAGTGTTCAGTGGTCTTTTAATTCTTTCCGCGGCTGTGTATGAAATATATATTTCTAGTACCTTGTGGTGATATAGAAACTAGAGATTAGTGACTAGAAAATGTATCCATCCATATATGCTTATATATGCTTATATATCGTGTATATACATACGTACTGCATATACAATAAGCTTAAGGAAAGTATGTATCACAATATGTATCGTATCGTGACATATGTATCATGATACCTATCGTATCGTGACACATGTTTCATGATACCTATCGTATCGTAACACATGTTTCATGATACCTATCATATCGTGACATATGTATCATACCTATCGTATCGTAACACATGTATCATGATACCTATCGTATCGTAACACATGTATCACAATATGTATCGTATCGTGACACATGTATCATGATACCTATCGTATCGTGACACATGTTTCATGATACCTATCGTATCGTGACACATGTATCATGATACCTATCGTATCGTGACACATGTTTCATGATACCTATCGTATTGTAACACATGTATCGTGATACCTATCGTATCGTAACACATGTTTCATGATACCTATCGTATCGTGACATATGTATCATGATACCTATCGTATCGTGACATATGTATCATGATACCTATCGTATCGTGACCCATGTATCATGATACCTATCGTATCGTAACACATGTATCATGATACCTATCGTATCGTGACATATGTATCATGATACCTATCGTATCGTAACAAATGTATCATACCTATCGTATCGTGACATATGTATCATGATACCTATCGTATCGTGACACATGTTTCATGATACCTATCGTATCGTGACACACATGTTTCATGATACCTATCGTATCATGATCCATGTTTCATGATACCTATCGTATCATGATCCATGTATCATGATACCTATCGTATCGTGAAACATGGATCATGCAGTTTTTATGTCCCGGTGACTATAGATAGTGCATTAATTTCAATACAGTCTTTCTAATTACTTCCCAGAGGCTTTCGAAGGTGCCTATAAGGACTTTGTTAACAACACTGTCATTACCATACTAATGCTTGGATGGATAGGCTGACTATTAGAAGCACTGCCTGTTGACAATGGCAACAATAAGGGCATGTGTCCACTAAATGCGTTTTTAGTCCCGAGAGCGCCTGAATGTCTCTATAAAATACACAAGATCATGTGTTTTGCAGTGTGCAGTACCTGGATTAGACACAGGGGGTGCCACGTCCTCGTTCACCTCACCGTTCTCCTGCCGCGCCTCCTTCTGAGCTTGATATCGCTTCCTTCCCTGGTCCTCCTCATCGGCACTGGAGTGCTACATTCACACGCAGAACAACACACGGCACAGCGTCACGCAACGGGAATCACAGAGTGCTGTTTGAGTCAACCTGAGTTCAAGGTGGGTCAGGGATCCTGGAGAGCAATTAACTCTCATTAATTTAATAACACCTATCCCTTCAACCCCCTCCCTTTTCACACGCACACACATTGGAAATATATTGGATAGATAGATAGATAGATAGATAGATAGATAGATAGATAGAAGCCAGACACATTTAGACACAACAGTATGCAAAACATTACAGAAATAAATAAATAATGTAGTGTTGTGTGGTGTGGTCTGCTTCACTTTGTTGTTTAATTCACAGCGTGCACACAGGACGGGCAGTCTATAGTGCACCGCGAGGAGATATTTGCTGAATTAGCTTACAATCGCTGACTACAACTTGTTTTCTTACCAGTGTGTTCGCACATGGAAAGGCTCACAATCACATTTGCTCAGAGACACAACAGGCTTGTGCTGACTATAAATAATTCCTCTTCAGCTGCTGTAGGTGAAGGATTTGAGTTGCAAATCCGAGCGCTAGCTAAGAAAATAGATGGTAGAAAGTCATATTCTGAAAATCAACAAGCCAAACATAACTTTGCTAGGATCCTACCTATCCTGTAACATCTAATGTAAAGCTCGAGCACCAAATATCCTTGCAGTTTACTAGCTTAATCTTCTCTGTGCATGCTGCAAGATTAATCCGGTACAACTACACAGCCCTGGCTACGGGAATAGGAAAGCAAACAAAGCGGTGCAGCTCCCACACAACAGCAACGCTTTTATCCAAAGTGACTCACATGTAGTACATTTGTCAATAGATGGGCAGGTCCTACACCGGCAATAAGCAAACAATATTCTATCAGAATAATTACAGCATCATGTACATTTTTTTCACAAACATCTTTTTTTTTATAGATGTATTTGTTTGATAAATACTTCGATTTGTTATTGTCTAATTTAAAAGTTTGTAAGTTGTTAAAATAAGTTATAAAACGCTTTTCCCCATATAGACTGGTTCATCCCATAGAACTCCATTCATATTTGTCTCTCCCGGCGCCATTCTAAAGCCTTCTGGGTGGAGCTTCGGTACTAACTGAGATCCTGTCTAAACGAAATATCAGCTTGTAGTCAATGTGATTTGGCTGAAAGCAGGAGAAAACACACTCTCTACCAGTATTCATAACATTTTTGACCGTGACGTAATTTTATTTCTGTTACGAGTATTACGTCAAGTGTCCGGTACACCGTGAGTCTATGGGTACCTTGATGGGGGGAACCTCCATGATCTTGTCTACATTCTTCAGGGAGCAGGGGACATACCACAGCGCCGCCCTGTTGGTCAGCTTCTTGGCACCTGCAGGAAAGTAAACATTTGACTGAGTAAATAATAAAGTCTTTAAAAACATTTGGAATGTATTCCCACAAACGTGGAGGAGTGCATTCCACCCTGCACTAATACTTTTTATACTGTTTGACGTGGTGATTTTTGTTGAAGTTACAGTCTTCGTTGATTACGTTTTTCTTCATGGGGAGAAATAAAAAAGTCAGGGAAGTTTTTTTTAATATATATATAAAAACCAATAAGAAAAAAAAAATATTGAGATGAAATTTTTTTGTTCACGTTAAAGAATTTATATCAACTATAAGAAAAAAAAATGTGATTAAGGGATTGTTTTTTTCACAGTTAAAAAATGTAATGAATAACAGGTGAAAAAAAAAACAGTAAGAAATAAAATGTGATGAAGGGATTTTTTTCCAAAGTAAAAAACAAAACAAAATAAAAGGTGGAAAAAATTATAAAATATTGTGATGAAAATTAATTTTTTTACATTGTCAAAAATATAATGGCAAAGGATTTTCAATTTTTTTTTCTCTCCTGCACTAGGAGACTTTTTTTCTCACACTAGCTGCTCGAGCTAGCTGACGTTGCGGGATGGACCTGTTTCAGTAAGAGTAAAAACTGACTGTGACTACAGTAGTGTCAGATATTTAATCTGTTATTGTCCACGCCAGCGAGCAGCTAGTGTGATTAAAAAAAAGTCTCCTAGTGCAGAAAAAAAAAATCTCCTCAGCAAAAGTATTTTTCTCCCAGCGTCCTTTTTTTTATCACCAGTTTTTTTTTTACTTCTTAAAAAAAAAGAATCATTCGCTAACATTTTTGACAATGTAAAAATGTTTTATTTCATCACAATATTTTATTATTTTTTCCACCTATTATTTTGTTTTGTTTTTTACTTTGGAAAAAAAATTCCTTCATCACAATATTTTATTTCTTACTGTTTTTTTTTCACCTGTTATTTTTTTTATTTTTATTCTTAGTTGCTTTTTATTTTTTACTGTGAAAAAAAAGTTGTATCTCTATATTTTTTTTTCTTATTGGTTTTGATATATATATTTAAAAAAATTCCCAGACTTTTTTTTTTCTCCCCTTTTCATTAAATGACTGACATTTGTGTTTTTTCTAGTAAAGACCTATTGGTTGTATAGTAAATGTAATTCAATATACGTTTTTCAGTAATTGGGAGTAAAAACATTTGTATTCTACAGAGGCTTACCAAAACAATTCTGTGAAACAACTGAGTATATTACTAGAGAAACTATTGACACATGCAGATAACTAACTTGAGCACCAGGCACTCTGGAGACAAAACTCAGTTACATCTTGCAGAAATTAAGTGGTTGTCATAGTGATAACTGTTCTATTTTGCCACGTTACAGGGGTTTATTTTAAATATTTGAGGTTGTGCTGTAATGCTTGTCAAGATTAAAAACAGGTTAAACAATAAAATATGAAAGATAAGCGATGACAGTTGAAACGATATCTAACATCATTCATTAACCTACATTTATTTTACTGGACAATTAATAGAAATGTGCAGATCCTGTAAATCTGCCAATAAAGCAATATCACACTCAAGGCCTTAGTACAAAGGGAACTCCCTCTTTTACGGAATGTAATGCATTAATGTAGATCTTCTAATTTACTGTATGTGATGCTGCTTTCTAATCAGGTGGTAGAAATTAAGCCCTTTATTATTTACTGGACATGGCTATAGCTACATGGCATAAACAAACATTATGTTGAACAATGTGAATGAACACTGGTGACAGACAGCCTGCTACCGGGCCTCTATTCAGCCTGTATCCATATAATTACACTGTACATGAACCTAATGCACCATGACACACTTTTCAACCTGAAATAGCAGCTCAGTATGACATGCCAATGAATGTTGCGCAATATGTTCTAGTTCTGCCACACTTGCTTTAGATTAGTGGTCTCCAAATCAGTTGTGCAGGCTACACCTTTTATGGCATTTGGTAAAAGCAACCTGGCCACTGACCCCTGGTTTGGCACAAAGGTAGGCCAGAGAGGCCACGTCCACATTCAACCTTTGGGGGGAGGTTATCTAGCCTGGCTCCACTATTGCTCTAAGAGAAAACATTTTTAGCCGAGATTACCGTCTGGAAAACCCTGTTCACATTAGTGTTCGCACAGCAACCCTGCTGGGTGCGTTAGTGAGTTGACGTTGAAGTCGAGCGTGCGTCAAAGCGGTGGTAGAGCTAGATAAGGTGATCAAAACAGTTGTAGCAACGCCGAATGGTTCAGCGCTGTCCAGTGGTTTCAAAATGCAGAGGTCTACGCCAAGTAGGAGGCAACGGCTGTTAACACGTCCAAACGGAGCGTCGAGTCTGGTGAAACCAGGCTAGGGGATAACCCCTTTATGTAGACTAGAACGACCAGTGCTCCATGAAAATCAATAGCAATGTCCATGAATATAACAACAATGTAAATATGTTAATGGGTATACTTTAAGGATAATACATTAATTCCCTATGATCGATATGAGGCCATGGTTTTTCTGCAGCAAATTGTTTTGGGTAAAAGTTACTTTATTTCAGGCTCTGCATGGTAGATTTAGTCGCCTGGTTGATACGTACGCTCAGTCTCCTCAGCAAAATGTTGTTGGTAATGTAAGGAGACACGCCCACTCAAAAGACGGGAACCGTTCCACTTCTACTCCTATAGAGATGCATTACATTGCACTACCTTGGTTAGCATGCTAATATCTTTGCGCCCATAGAGATGCATTACGTTTCTCTATCTTGGTTAGCATCGTAATATCTTTGTGCCCATAGAGATACATTACGCTTCTCTATCTTGGTTAGCATGCTAATATCTTTGTGCCCATAGAGATGCATTACGCTTCTCTATCTTGGTTAGCATGCTAATATCTTTGTGCCCATAGAGATGCATTACACTTCTCTATCTTGGTTAGCATGCTAATATCTTTGCGCCCATAGACAGCCCATACACACTGGAGAGGAAGGGGGTGGTGGGGTCTTGTGTCAGGCTTCTCCCGGGAGCAACATTTGCATCTTACACTCCAGTTAAAGCCGGGTGGACAGACGAGGCTGAGTTGTCATGCCGACAGCACTACTACCTCCTCCCCCTCCTTTGCCGCCTCCTGCTGATTGGTTCCAGCCCTCACTGACATCCAGGAAGTGGGCCATGGCAGAAAGCGAGGTGCATTAGCATATCCTTGACTCCCCCAGTCCTGACAAACACTGGTCTATTATTAGCAACTGCGGGGGGTGGGGGGAATCACTGGCCTGAACCAGCCACTACCAAGGCCACAATGACTGGTGACCCTTTCTTTCCCTTTTGAGACCAGAGTGCACTTAGACAACCAGGGCATTGGCTTTGAATTTAAATTCCCAGAGCCCGCAAAACATTCATCTGCAGGATTCACCTGTATTGTTTTACCACCAGAAGTCAGGAACATGCTGTATTTTGTTGTGCATCGTTGTGTTGTGGGCAAAATACCATTATTATTACAATGCATGTGAAAGTAGGATCTTGAAACTTCAGGGGTTTCGCTCCTCCAAAAGCTAGCTCCTCACTTGATAATTGCAACATTTTCAAGTTATTGCAATGTCCATACTCATTTCCAAACTAAATGGTAAATCTTAATCCATCTGTCAAAATATGGTCCAGTGCATGAAAACCATTTGGCTAGTACCATCAAGGCCTAACTAATATTATATTATATTATATCCATCACATAAGAAAAGTGATATGAAATGTCGCTGGGCAGCATAATGAAATTGTCTCAATGTCCAAGATTTTTCCATCCTGGACAACCAACTATCAGGCACAGCAAACATCGCTGCAACAGCTAGTGCCTGTAGATTCTCACTCTACAATATCCGAAGAATAAGGCCATTCCACAAGGGAAGCGACACAACTCCTGGTCCAAGCTCTAGTAATTTCCCGCCTGGACTACTGCAACTCTCAGTTAACCGGACTACCAGCATTTTCTACCAGACCCTTACAGCGTGTTCAAAACGCTGCAGCCCACCTGGTATTCAACCAGCCCAAGATCTCCCATTTAACACCCCTCTTCGGCGAGCTTCACTGGCTCCCCATTGCAGCCACATCCAATTCTAGACACTGGTCCTGACCTACAAGGTTGTAAAGAAAACTGCCCCAAGCTACCTCCAAGCATTGGTCTGGTTCCAGGTCCCAACAAGAGCCCTTCATTATACCACCTCGGCTGGCACCGCCATCGCTACGAGGTCTCAAGACTCGCTTATCGAAGTCTCAAATGTTTTCTGCCAGGGCACCACAATGGTGGAACGAGCTTCCAGCAATAGTCAGGACTGCTGGAACATTACCCATCTTCCGCAAGAGACTCAAGACACACCTCTTCACAATCTACCTTGATACCTCAACTAGCAGGGTTGGGTAGGTTACTTTTTAAATGTAATCCATTACAGTTACTAGTTATCAGACTAAAATTATAATCAGTAATGTAATTATTGGATTACCTAAATTTAGTAACATAATCTGATTAATTTCCATTATTTATACATAATTTCACAGGTAAACATTGTTCTTTGAAATGCTGTTCAAAACAATTTTCTGCATTGGCACGACAAATCTATTTTTGTGACCATATATGTTGTGCAGCAGATCAGATTAAGGTAGGACTTCATTTTAATTAGTGATTGACGTTTATTAAAGGTTAATAAGAGTACATTCAATTGTTTTATGCATTTTTCTTCTGCAAAACTTCCCTTTTAAATTTGAAGTCCTAGAAGTAATCATCTAATAAAAAACCTGTAATCTGATTCCTCCTTTAATTGGTAACTGTAAAGAATTAGTTACATTTTTTTGTAATCAGATTACAAGTAACTGATTACATGTAATCAGTTACTTCCCAACCCTGTCGACAAGCGACCTCTCTACCTACTAGCACTCAATTCTAACTTGTTTCTTTCTCAAAAGTTTCTCTCTACCCTACTCCTGTTCTGTGTATTATTCAGGCCACTAGGAACTGTGTTTGATAATTGAATGACACATTGACATGGTGGTAGACATGATGACAAGCTGCTGTAACTGCTCTGATATAATATTGGTTGCTTACAAGTGCTGGTGGATGACCTGTTCAACTAATGACAAATGTACATGTAAGTCGCTTTGGATAAAAGCGTCTGTTAAATGCCGCAAATGTAAATGTTTATATCGGAGTATGTACAGCTGCATGTAAACATCCATGTTAGTGGAAAATACCTTTTAAGTAGCCATGTAAACAGTTTAGTAAAACTATTGTCATGTTCAGAATAAGGGCAAAGAGTATTTTGTGAGAACGTAGCCATTGACTGGTTTATACAAGCCTTCTTTTTCTCCTTGTTCTCTGTTGGATTGTTCCAGAACATCATGTCTGTCTAGTAGTCTGCTTGCCTGGTATCTAGCACTGTACTGCATATTGCCCAGAAGTGCCCATGTCTGTTTTGAGCTTTTCCCAGTGGATTGGACTGTTTGTATTTGTATTTTTTAAACAGTGGTTCTCCCCAAGCTAAAGTGTGCTCATCTGTGCTTGGGTCCTGACAGGGTGTGTATGTGCACGGATATTCTGTACTTGTATGTATGTGTGTCCAAGCACATACCCGATCCGAAACCGGATCCTTCTAATACATATCCAAACACAAGGGTGGGATGCAAAACTGCCATAGAGTAGTAAAATCCATAACAGTGGGGATTTCATAGTGATTGTGCTCAGCTACTGTCCACTACTACAGGGCAGGCAAATGCAGCTAGCAGAGATCATTAACAGGGGCCATGGTAGATAGAGGGATAAAGCAAATCTGCCTCTAGGAAATGTTTTTTAATATTTTTATGGCTTTTACCTACTTTTCTGTTTCTGTTATTTTTTATTTGTTCCCTTCATCCTTAGTTTTTAAAATGTTTTTAATTGTAAAGCACGTTGAGTTGCACATTTTGTATGAAATGTGCTATACAAATAAAGTTTATAATTATTATTATTATTATTACATAAAACCCTGCCTGAAACAAGCCGTTTAAGAACACTTGCCCATTGACACTAGACATTACATGCTACCACTTGAAGATGTTCAGGGAAGACGTTTCTTCTTGTTTTCCAAGAAGATCTTCAAGCACACACCAGATCTCTAGTGGATGTGATTGCTTCCTTTATCTCTCATCCTGTCGTTCTTTCCCTACACCCCACTCTCTCTCTCCCTCTTGCTACTTAACACACTCTTAACACACTCTTACCATTTCCTTTATTGGTTCCCCCAGCTTGGGCTTTCAGTTCACGCTGACTTCCCTCGTGCTCTCTCCCTCAATCACTCCTCCCGTTGTCTGTTTCACATTATACTTCCCTTTGCTCGTTTTCCTGTTCGTCCCTGCTGGAAGACAGAACTCTCTGCTCTGTCTCTGTGATAAACATCAGGTTTTTCCACTGTGCTGAGCCAAGGCTCCATTACTTTAAACACAGCCATGCGGTGGGAACCTCGCGGTCCAAGTGGAAATAGTCGAGGTCAAGCTATAGCTAGCAGCAGTGTTTTGTGTGAATAACGGTGTAGGTATTCTGTTCAAGGATGATCCATCACCCATGATCCACAAAAGGAAGTATTACTGTACACTCCACACAACCTATTAACCATTTCTTTTAGTATTAGTAACATTGCAGATACATACAAACAACTGTAAACATATACTGTATAATAAAATGAACAAATGATCATTTCAAAATCGTGAAATTACACATCCCCCCCTCCTCCAACAACAAAACAGTATCTGACCCACAAATGAAAGTATCTAATAAAAAGACCCAAGCCCAACTTCTTTGAGTAGCATAATTTAGTAAATGCATTTTACATAAACAAACAAAAACACTATTCTAATTGCAATAGATATAATACAAAACGGCAAAAAAAAGAAGACTTGTGATGATTAAAGAATGTGTAATAATCTTACGAGACCCCCCTCAAAACACATTTCTTCTAATCTATATGAATTGCTCTTTTTTAAGACACCCCCAACGGCTAAACGCTAAAGTGAATGGGGTTTCCAGACTATAGTCTCAGATCAAATAGAGCTGAGAGTCATGTTCGGGCAGAGCCAGGCTACTCAGGTCAGTATCCCGTACAGACATCTGTTGTAATGCGTAAGCCTGACTGTCATTATGCTGCAATTTTGTTGACTGTATTGTCTTTATACAATATGGACCGTATATGTGCTTATCATGTAAATAAATAAACCATTTAGACTTTATGAACTTTACCGTCCACTTCTAACACAAGAAATGTTTTAAACCTACAAAAAGAGTTATGTGTTTTTTTAAGAGATGTATTCTATGACAGTGTTGTTATTACACAACTGAATTTGTTCTGGCTATGAAGCAGTCCCAGATTCAAGATATAGGCATTTCTCTGTGTGTGTTTTGCATGACAATGATTACTAGACACAGGTTTGGGTTTTGCATATTTTCCATCGTAATGATAACATAAGTCATATTCTTTCTTTTTTTTTATAGCATTGGCAGAATCTTTCCATAATTAACGCTTACCGGACAAAAAAAAGTATGTTTTTATTAAGAATATTTGCCTGCCTGCAGTGTGTGTGTGTGTGTGTGTGTGTGTGTGTGTGTGTGTGTGCGTGTGTGCGTGTGTGTGCGTGTGTGTGCGTGCCTGGTGGATGGCGGCCTGACGTGAAGCTGTGTGACTGATGGTGAACCTGGACACACACACACACTTATAGCACACAAACACACGCACACAGACACTACACACACACACGCACACACACATATACACACACACACACATTACACACATATACACACCCACACCCACACACACAGTACACACATATACACACAAACACATACAGTACACACACACACACACACACACACACACACACACACGCACTAATAAACCAACTAAATGCTGCCAGATCCCCTCTGCTATGGTATGTTCAATCTGTCAATCAAACACTAGAGCTGCAGGACTGTGTCAGTGCTCGCTGCTAAGCAACGTTTCCTCGCTGCTGAGCCGAGGCAACACCATGCAGAGTTGCTTGTAGACCTAAAGGTGTAGTTAGCTATTGTAAGCTAATTGTAAGCTAATTGTAACACTTCTTGACAAACTGCATTTTATTGAATTTCCTCGCATTTCGCTAGCTTCACACGGTCGGCGGGCTCAGCTATGCACATCGCCCAACCGCTGGCGAGATGTCGCTGAGCTCACTTTTGTATCTTACTGTAACAGGGGGAAGGCGTGTCCTCCTATTACGCCAGCGACAACCAGGAAGTAAAATCACAGCAAACATGCGGGCTGCGCATGGGGGGCGAAGCTTCTGAGGGTGTTTTGATTAGAGCTCGGTGTTAGCAAGCATTCTCCAGAATTACTCACACTGCCTTTAAGCCTTAACGGCTGCTTGTTTAATTAAACTTGACATACATGCAGCAATCCTTAAAAACAAGTCTGTATGAGATGTTACCACTCACGATAATGGAGGCCACATATTTATGCATTACGTGTGTCAGGGAAGCTAGAGAAAGATTGATGATATTTGATCTTGAGGAAAACACCGCTCCCTTCCACAAACATGTACAAATAAGCAAAGTGTGTGCATGTGTGTGTGTAGGTGTGCGATGAATCCAGTGTGTGTGTGTGTGTGTGTGTGTGTGTGTGTGTGTGTGTGTGTGTGTCTGTGGCGTCCTGCCCTGACCAGGCGTGTGACGCTGAGTCACCGTGACAACCACATCACCGCTGGCTGACTCACCAGCTGCAGCGACCGTACGTGATGTCATGCCGCCTGAAGGGGGCGCTCTGCTTACAGCAGCTGTCTCTCTACCACATGGGCCCAGATAGAGAGAGAGAGAGAGAGAGGGAGGGAGAGAGAGAGAGAGAGAGGGCCATATTGTAATGGTCTAAGCCAGAGGTCTTCAACAGGGGGTCCGGGACCCCTGGGGGGTCCTCAGAGGTACTGCAGGGGGTCCCTACAACCTAGCTATAAATATATTAAATCTGTCCAATCATTTTAATGGCTTAGGATCGTACACAGTAGGCTGCCATACACCTTGTTGACCCGGCAAGCTAATATTTTATAATCTGTTTCGTGTTTCTAACAGCCAAGGGGTCCTTAGCTTGAAAAGCGTTGACCTCGGTCTAGGCACAAGGTGCAAACATTTAAGGCCCACCCACATCCACTTTAGCTGGTTTTTAACCCCCCCACTCCTACACCTGCCCCGCGTCACAAAGGACCCCATGGAGCTGCACCCCACCTGTCAGGTCCCGCCAACCGCACAAGCCTGTTGCCAGGGCAACGGGTGCCCATGGAGATACCTCTTTTATCTATCACCCTCTGTGCTCATCCTTCATTCCCCCATTATCTGCCATCTCCATCAGCACCGATGTCTCCCTCTCTCCCTCTCTCTCTCTCTCTCTCTCTCTCTCTCTCCCTCTCTCTTTCTCCCATTCCATTTGTTTATTTCTCTCTTATTCTCTATTTATTTCTCTCTTATTATCTCTCCCTCATTCTGTTTATTTGCCCAGCTCTCTTTTCCTCTCTCTCTATCTGTCTCTCTCTCTCCATCTTTCTCTCCACCCCCTCTCTCCATCTCTCCCTTCCCCTCTCCATCTCTCCACCTCTCCATCTTCCCCTCCCTCTCTCTCACCAACAGTTAACTAGCGATGTGTGCGATGATGATGCGAACAGTGTGTCCCGATGGTGACATTCGTGTCCCCGGGTCACATGACCAAATACATTGCGCATGTGCGTGTGTGTCTGTGTTTCTGTGTGTGCACATGCGTGTGTGTGTGTGTGTGTGTGTGTGCCCGTGCGTGTGCGTGTGTTTACATAGAACTCACAGTTGTGCGGCTTGGCTGTCACAGGGAACGTCACAGTCATTCCTCACTTCTCTGATGTTCCTGGGTTCATAGGATCCACCCCAACCCTCTATAGAGGCTCTGCATACATCTCATACTACTCTATACTACGTAAAAGGTTTAGTCAGCGATTGTGTGCTAATATACTGTACTTTTTGTCAAGTTCAGCTCAAATCTCTCCGCGGGCCGCTAGCTGCCCATTCTGTGTGTGTGCTGAAAGAATAATCTGGTGTTTCTACACATCCCGGCTGTGTAAATGGGACAGCAAAAGAAAGTGGTGCAGACCACACACACACACAACAACAATATCCTACATCCTTCGTAATGCTTTTCTAATGTGTGGGGGCGGAGCTTCTGAGGGAGCATCCTATATCATTGAAGGGAGAGTTGTCTTTGTTTTGATCGAGTTCAAAATGTTGTTGCTTTATGAGGCCTTCGATAAAGCTTTATTATAATGTCAGCGTACATAAACAATAAAGGTGCTACTTTAGAGCTTCGACAACTGTATGCCATGCCTAAGAGAGGGCTTGAAACGATGACAATGGATTATGTCACATCTGGCACAGCTAGTTATGTCACACAAAAGTCTAATTGTTTACGTTTCACAGCAATAACACAATCATATTATGTTATCTCAACCTGCCTAAGCCTTAAGTGGGTTCCCTGTTTTGCTGTTATAAGCTGGTATGTGTGGGTTTACTGCGCTATAAATAGCATACAGCAACAAATAAGAGGCTGCATGTAGCTGCTTCACTTGGCAGACATGCTACAAATGGAGCCTCTCCTGGCTCCATTTGTAGCTGTGTTTTGCTGTCAGGCTACGTTGAATACGCAGCGGCTGAGCCTATTGGGCTACCGGTCTCAGGCTGCCCTCTAGAGGTCAACAAGCAGTATAACACAATGAGGTCATCCAGAAAAGGGCGGCACACAATCGCAGGGGGAAATGTTTGTGTGTGTGTGTGTGCGCACTATATTCCTCGATAAGATATGGTAAGGAGAAGATAAAGCAGAACCTCATTTATCTCAGTGGGGACATTAGGTTGTTGGCAGCGCAGGCCTGGGCTACTCAATTAGGTCAGAGTGGGAGACACAAATGATACCAGATGAGGAGTCACAGTTATATCTAACATCCAGAAGCTTAATAAAGAATTCAGTATTCATTCAGAATAAAGGCTTAATTTGTGCTTCCACTGTTTATTACCTTTGAGAGTGATGCATCACGGAGCAAATCGTTGCATGGAAACTGTATGCCTCATAGGTGCATCATGAAAGATGAGAAATATGGTAATTGTATTTATAACACAATTATTTCACTCCTTAAATAAATATCTTGTTACTGAATATGTCATGTTTTTTTCTTTAGGTCAGAAAATTGGCTGAGCCACTGGGTTTAGCTCTTAAAATGTTTCCGTTCCGAACACAGGCACTTAATTGCTGGCTCTCGCAGAGCCAGCCTTTATATACGTAAAGTCTGGGACACAGCGCAGGCTAACTGCCTCAAGATCCGCCTGCTTGACAGGAGCGGTATTTTGATTGACACGCAGGACAACCAGCTATGTACAGCAACTCAATGACAAAGTCGGACGATAAACGTATACAGAGGAATTTGATGATGCATTACTTACTGCATGCAGAAATACCATTGTGGCGTCAGATACATAATTGGCAATAGTATGGTGTAATCTGTGCACCTCCCCATTGACTTGCATGGAACGCTGGGTCGCTCTGGTCTGCATCAAGCGTGAAAGGTTGCCCTGCACTCCACACCAAGTGCCTGGAGGTGCATGAGATCTCCTCACCTGTGAGGATGTTCTCTGCCGTGACCACCACCTGGACCTCCACTGAGTGCCTGGAGGTGTAGGTGATCTCAGCGCTGACATGGGCCACCTCGCCGATGAACATGGGCGACAGGAACTCCGTCTTCTCCACGCGCGCAAGCAGGGCCACGCAGCTCTCCTTAGAGGGGGTGGAAAGGGGGGAGGGGGGGAGAGAGAGATGGATGAGGGAGAGCGGTAGAGAGGAGAGAGGGGGAGTAGGGAGAGAAGGAGAGAGGAGATTAGAGTGATGGCACTGCGGTCGGTGGGTATCTTGAGTCACTGCACTTCACATTTTACATTTAAATGTACAGCATTTAGCTGTGAATGTTATAAATGTAGCTGCTATTACCAAAACTAGCACAAAATGAAGCTCGCCAGATCTTTTAGGATTATGAGTATTGTAGTAGTTATCCATGACATCACAAATAATGTTATGTTTATCTTAAAACAAGGTTGCTATCATACGAACGTTTGGATTCTACCGAAGCATATTGATTCACAACCTCGTGGCTGCTTGATTCCAAGCTTAAAACATTTTCTATAAGGATTTTCCGATATGTCAATGGAGAAAATGAATGGGAAAATTACTTCCGGAACCACACTGTTACACTCTCTAAGGACTATGAGCCAAATCAGCCTAATAATCACCTCTCACAGGCACTTTGCAGTATATCCCTCCAGGTTTTTGGCTCACAAACCTCCACGAAGTTGGACAGCGTGCCTCATAGTGGTGTATGTAACAAGACTCATAATGAACTTTATTGTTACACAAAGTGGAATATTTGGCTTGGGCTCTCACACACGCTGCAGCCACAATAACAACATACAGGTGATATTCCTGTGAAGGTGCATATCTGTGTGTCTGCTCTAAGAATAAAGGCAGGTCTGTTCGCTTGTCTTATCTTGACCGTGTTGAACACGGGCGACAAATGCCATCGGCTGAACATGATCAGAATGTTCCAGAAGGAAATGAGAAGGATATGAGGCCAAAAGTAGGCTAAAGGTGAACCAGAATGTGATATTACAGTAGGTAGTGCACTGGGTAATGTGTCACACCAAATAAAGCAAAAAACTATTATTTTAGAGAGAGAGGTATAATAAACACCTGTCCGATTCCGTTTGAAATTCAGAACTGACATGCAACAACTTGAGCAAATACTGTATGTCCAAAATGAAAACCAAGCCACATGAAACGGTAAATATTTGACCATACTTGTTAGATAGGTCACTTATTACTGATGTTTTCTATCATTATCCTTCTACACTATATTTATATACCATCACCTTGTCTAGTTGGATCAACCAGTTAAGAGAAAAGTTACATGTTTGCCCAGAAACAACCAGTAAATAACACATTCAAACATTACAGATGTAAATAGAAATTATCTGACTAAATGGTTAGTCATATGAGGAAGGAGGTATCGCTGATATGCTGTAAATTAATTATAATTACATTCTGCATGGTCCAACATTGTGATATTGCCACCATGTTGGCCTGGGACATTCTAAATACTGTAGATCTATGGCCAATTATATATTTAAAAACGTTAACTTCCATTTATGTTGTAGCAGTGGAAGTGGAAGGTTTCACTAACTGTGTGTTATAT
The DNA here is from genome assembly GCA_025399935.1 of Amblyopsis rosae. NCBI lineage: Eukaryota > Metazoa > Chordata > Actinopteri > Percopsiformes > Amblyopsidae > Amblyopsis > Amblyopsis rosae. The sequence goes on along the minus strand of JAODTR010013097.1, from coordinate 10,864 downwards.
AAAATGTTAGTGTTTAAGCAATCAAAAAAACTGTAACTTATGTAATAAACATAGACCGGACCAGCTGATTAACAGAAACATTCCTGTTTACTTCTATTACTCACTAATATACACTACTGTATGCATTAGAAAAGTAGTGGCATGTTAGCAATGACTGCTTGCATGTCTGTCTGTGTGTGTGTGTGCGGCCAGAGTTGTTATTGCACATTTTACATTGTAATGAGATCATAAGTAATATTCTTTGTCAGAATATTTACATACATAGGAAAAATATAGTCACTCACTGGATCAATCAAATCAAAACATGCCTCTTCCTTCAATGCCCTAGGGTGCTCCCTCAGCAGATCAGTCCCCACTCATTAGAAATGCATTGGGAAGACTAGGATATTGGCGTGACGTGTGGTTTTCACCATTTAGTTTGTTTTCCAATTTACAGGGCCTGGACTGTAGAAACATCAGATTTCTGCACGCACACAGAACAGGCCCCTAGCAAACCATGAGGAGATATTCGCTGAATTTGACAAACACTGTATTAGCTTACAATCGCTGACTAAACCTTTAACACAGCGCAGCACAGGCCCGTACACTGCGTATCCTCAGCTCTGACCCCCATGCTTCGGACCGGTGTCTCACCCCGTTTGGCGTGTTGCAGTGGCGGGTGATAATGATGCATCCAGCCTCTTCTATCATCTTCAGGATTGTGCCCCCGTGCACGTTTCCCACAATGTTGGCATCGTCTGGCCGCATGAGCCTGTGGCACATGGACGGCAGAGTGTCGGCATGGTGCATACTCACACGGCACTGCTGGGTATTCTGCCCGGCGGCACGACACGCTTGGTGTGTGACGGTGGTCGTGCAGAAGCCTAATTGTAAAGCTCACTTCCCTAGACACCTCGAGGGTGTCTAGGGAAGGTGTCATCCCACCAAATGCCTGGGTTAAATTCGGGG
>JAODTR010013087.1:0-27639 GCA_025399935.1 Amblyopsis rosae | reverse complement strand
AGGGATTAATGGGAAAACTGCATGCATAATGTGAAAAAACGAATACTCGAATCCCAATATTTAAATCGAATACATACCCAACGAACAAATACCCGAATAATCGAATATTTGGGGCCAGCCCTATTGGCTTTCCATATAGATTTAACACAGTTCTGGTCTATTTAGCATATCTTATATTACAATGACAATGTCAAATGACAATTAATATTTTATAAAAAAAAGAATATATATATATATATATATATAATCTTGTATTTTCAGATTTGAAAAATATTGAGCACAAGCTTAACCATCATCAACAGATTGGACTCAAGTGAGTACATTATTTTCCCCATTGTGTCATTGATGCATGGGTGTGATGTTTGGTTATTATATTCATTATATTTTTTATACTTCATCATGTACCATGTACGGTTTAGCATATCTAACTTTCAGTTCTTTCAGGTACTTTGAGGAGTTTGAGAAGAGGATTCCACGAGCTGAAATGGAAAAGATGGAGGTGAATAAACATTGTGTATGTTGGTCATTAAATTAAAAATGTAATATTCACATTATGCATGCCTTTATTTAGACTTTGATTCTAGGAGAGTTGGAGAAGATTGACACGGAATACATCGGGACCATCTGTGGAAGCTACAGAAGAGGTAAAAATGAAGCTGGTTCAATTGTGACATGAGGGAAATCTGAGCATGATAGCAGTAAAAATGCCTACACATTTCTTGTGTGGCTTCTTCTTCCCATGCTAACTATTCTCAGGTGCAGCATCCAGTGGTGACATTGATATACTGCTGACCCACCCAGGATTTACCTCTGAGAGTGAGAAGCAGGTATGTTTTGAGAACCACGTTTTGATGGAAAAGATATCGTCTCAATCTTAACGATAACCATGTTTTGCTATTAAATGGGATCTTCCTTTCATTCCCCATTCAGCCCAAGCTCCTCCATGCTGTAGTGGAACATTTTGAGTCAATTGGGTTTGTTACAGAAACTCTGTCCAAAGGAGACACTAAGTTCATGGTGAGGCCATTGAATAATCTGTTTTATAAGATATGTGTATTTTATGATTTGATTGGCAATAAGTAGCATAGTATGTCATTCTGTTTACTGGGAGGAAATCGAGGTCACTGCTTTACTCGGCCATACATATTGTGTGTGTGCGTGTGCGTGCACAAACACAATATCCGATTGTGTGCATTCACACTCCTTGGGGTAGTTCTTAAATATTTAATGAGATAAAGGAAAAACAATTAATTCTGCTCAATGTTTACCCTGCCCAAATTAAGATTTTTAAATGCCTGATGGTACTTAATCGTGCACAATACTGCTTTAACATTTAATATTAACACAATTATTCTATGATGTGTTCACTCTTGTTGTTCCAGGGTGTGTGTCAGTTGCAAAAGAGTGAAGATGATGATGATGGTGAGGAGGAGCATCTTCACAGGCGTATTGACATTAGGTAGATATTATAACTAGGCTTTGCATGGCAGTTTTCGTTCTAAAGTATTTTTGCTAATTCCAATGATATTTTTGTGATCCCTGTCTTGTCTTATTTACATCTCTTCTCATCCCCTCCTTAATGCCCCAAGGTTAATACCCAAGGATCAGTACTACTGTGGTGTTCTGTACTTTACTGGGAGTGATATCTTTAATAAGAACATGAGAACCCATGCTCTGGAGAAAGGCTTCACTCTGAATGAGTACACTATACGACCACTTGGGGTCACTGGTGAGCTATCAACTGACTTGTTGGGGAATAAATATGTTATTAATCCATTATCTATTTGTCTCTGGAATATAATTGCAATATTTGTCTATTTGTGGCTGGTAGGTGTGGCAGGAGAACCTTTGATGGTGGACAGTGAGAAGGACATCTTTGACTACATCCACTATAAATACAGAGAGCCGAAAGAGCGCAGCGAGTGAATAAAGACAATTTGCTGTTACATTTAAATATGAATGTACTGGAATGCATTTTAATAATATGTGTGTGAGTATATGTTACTTTTGTTATATACTGTTTATTGTTAAAACAGCTGCTCTGATACTTATTTTTATTGGTTTTGTTCAGATATGTGCAAGGAAATTGCTTTGTGTTAGCTATTTATATTGTCGGTGGAATTTGAATCTCAATAGGGCCTATTTAATCATGCATCCAACCTGTTAAATGAACAGAGTACCATATTTTAATTGTGATGACACTTATGTTTAAGTTACCATCTATCTAATTTAATAAAGAAAAAAGATAAATCAGTTTATCTAGCCTGGCAATAGTTAAATCAAGGAGCTTTACATGCTGTCCTTCTCAACCACATTACTTTCTCACTGCAATTGCATTGCAGTTGCAATATATTTATTAATGCCTATACATATTAAATGTATCCTTGGAAATGTAAAGCATTCTGTTTTTACTGTGGCAGGCAGGAAACAGTTGGCGTGAACAAGGAGGTAGTGGTTCATGGACAGTATTTCATAATTTTGTGAAATTATGCTCTTTGATTATTTATTTTTTTACCACCATATCAAAATGGTAACTTCAACTATTTGGGATAACATGGCATTTGAATAGTAGAGACACCTTATTTGCATATATATATATATTTTAAATGAAAATGTATCAGAATGTACCTGTTCTACTTCAAGGGTATGTGTTTGTACTTGTAACCTACTTGGAATGTGTTGTGTATTGCATTAGGTCTGGAGTCACTTCTAATTAAAAACCGTGATACATTTTTCGAAGTCATTGTAAGAGGTCAAGTTTTTCAAGAATGATGGTGAATCGTTTATCCTACTACAGTATCTATAAACAAATAGTTCTTCAATGAACATGTACATTAACAAAGGTTGTACCGGTGTTACGCCTAATTTTGTGTCCTTTTGTGTTTCGAAACAATGTATGTTAAAGCAGAAAAAGCATGAAAAAGTTCGATAGATCTATATTTAGAAATATCTAGACATCAATTAACTTTAAAACGATGAGGCTGGTGTAGATAAAGCAGATTACTATTCACATTTTATTCAAAAATCGCTAAAATCACAAGCTTTTTGCAGAGCAAACCACCATCGATAGCTAACTTTTTAGTAACCCTTTCCCAAACTAAAACACAAAAAGTGCAGGAGAAATCACACACTCCCGTTAGATGTACATGATTGGAGGTGGCGCATGCGCACTTTGGAAATGGTCACTAAATCCGGCAGGACACAGAATTAGGCGTAACACCTGTACCGGTACCGCAGCAGGTGCAGGCTGGAGGCTATTAGCTAAATGAAGAAGTAGTTTGCTCATATTATACTATATTTAAGTTGTAGATAATCTATCATTACGAAAATATACACATTTCTAATAATAAACCTCGATATATAAAAACAATAACATGGAATAATGTTGTGAAAAGGATAAGTCAGAGCCATAGCTATGTGATAAGCTAGCATGTTATTTACAAGGGTTGTCCAAGTAACCAAACGTGGCCGCAAGGCATTATGGGTTGACATAAAATGCGGAGAGAAATACCAGATAAAGATACGAGACTGAACCAATAGCAGTGGCCAATGTGTTATTAGCAGCCAATGGGAGAACCCCAACACTGCATTCTATGGCGGTTACACACCCACATTACTTTTGTGTCAACCACTTCGCGGGAGTTGTCGCTGAAAGAGCAGCCGTCTCTTTAAAGTAGACTAACAATCTGCGAAATAATATAAGGTAAATCAACGCATTTATTTGAATGTGACATATTAACAATGATTATGTGTGTATCTATGCTGCAAATTGTGTTTTTTTGTTCAATAAATACGCCGTAAGCTAATTCAGTGAAAATGATGTCTACCCTACACGTTAATCGCAGTATCATTTTGCTGGCGTGGTGTCGTGGGTTTTGAGAGGTCTTGCACAATGTATTTTTGCAATTAGTCATTTCTTATATTCTGCCACGATACTATTAAATATAACAAACCTAATGTTACGCGTCTTGAAAAATGTATCGGTCCCTTATGTTAATTCTGCCAATTGGCTGGCCGATTCGTAGGCTCTCATTTCCAAGGCGTTTTCGCTTAATGCTCGAGGAACGCACACATTTTTGCCTTCAATATCCTGCGTCTCCATAGAAACAACGTAGAGCGCGCACCTAGCAGCCCGTGCGGTCCTGATGGAAGTTGTTATGCAACTGCATAAATGGCTAGTTCCACACACACTGCATGTCATGTCTTATTATGTAACGTTTGCTTGTTAATTTGACTGGATCAAACAAATGTTATGCTTTTCTTCACACGTGAACGTAGTTTTTTCGATGTCAGCTATTTCGTAAGGTGCTCTGTAGCTGGCGGTACTATTGCATGCGCATTTGAAAGTTAACCCGCTGTGTTTTGGGTTTCCCAGGGTAACCATGTCTGACAGAAAAGCCGTGATCAAAAATGCCGATATGTCGGAGGAGATGCAGCAGGACGCAGTGGAGTGCGCCACGCAGGCCTTGGAGAAATACAACATAGAGAAAGATATCGCGGCTTACATCAAAAAGGTAACTCACAAATCTCACGATGTGAAACAGAATGAAGCCCTTGCATCTATTTTGACTTACGCATACCTTTGCAATCCTCATTTGCATATTGTGACCAAAATGTATACATTCAAGGAACTCTGATGTTTACCCCATGTCCTTGTTCTAACTAGGAGTTTGACAAGAAATACAACCCGACCTGGCATTGCATTGTTGGGAGGAACTTCGGCAGTTATGTCACTCATGAGACTAAACATTTCATCTACTTCTACTTGGGCCAAGTCGCCATTCTGCTGTTCAAGTCTGGTTGAGGAGTACGATGTCCCTTATGACCAACTGACCATAAAATACTGACTCAATGAAAAGGCTCTATCATTCCTTGTCAATGGGCACCGCCTTTTTCTGTGCTGCTTTTTGTTTTGAAGAGTTTAACGTGGCCATGTTAGATAAACACTAGTATTTATTTTTGTGTTACATTAAGATGTCAGGTTTCCTTTTGTAATTAAAGCATATTTGTTTGGCTGTACCTCTGCGCCAATTTCTTACTAGATGCATTGGAACCGTACCTGCACAAGTAGCTTTCCCCTGGAAAAAAAAAATTGGGTTCACTCAAGCTCATACCAGAATACAGATCAGTGTTGTCAAACATGTCAAAACATCAAAGTTTATATAGTAAATGTTTGTAGTACAAGTTTACTCTACCAAAACACTGAATAAATCCAGCTGATGCTCCCACAAATAAAACAAGTAGTTAATTTCTTGTGTGATACTTTATTACAACATTTAGAAAACCAGCTTGTGTGGGTAGACACCATTAGTCAGGCTGAAATTACAGCGCAGGTATCCTTTTAGTTGGGGGACTTTCTTGATTAGGGGAAGGAGTTGAGAATCAACGGCCTTCTGGTCCTCCTTCCTCTGCTCTGTCAGCTGGTATTTCTGCAGATCCAGACAAGGAACTTTGATTACAACCAGGACAACCTCAACTTCGTAGAGTGCACATCAAGGTGCCGTATATAACAATGGGATCAAACAAATGTTATTCTACTTGCAAGGTAGAATGTAAATTATTTTTAGTTTTTCCTGCTTCCAGTGTGATGTGCACATGCCTATGTGTGACGGAGTGGATGCTCCTACAAGGCAGGCCAAAAACCCATGGGCCCTGGCCTGCGTCGCCAGAGCGTCCTATGAGGTGTCGGAGAGTGAGGATTAACGCAGCACAGCTACCTGCTGGCCACCGTTACATATGCACATCACCTTCTCCATATACACTTGATTTCAGGAAGCCTTTAACTTAACTACAGTCACCAGTAAAAGGCGAGCAATCAACTTTAATTGTGTATTCAGAGGATGGAAACCTTTGGTGGCATTTGCATGGTGACCCTTGAAACGTTATAGCTGGACAAAACAAACACCTCTTTCTCTGTATCAAAGATCTCCCCCTCCTGGTGGCGAGGTTTCCTCAGCCTCTTCTTCTTGAAGTAAGCGTCCGACAGAGTCTTGGGGATCTTCACACCGGAGATGTCAACCTTTGTGTTGGTGGCAATGACAAACTTCTGGTGGGCCCTACGTAGAGGAACCCTGTTAACCGCAAGGGGACCTGGAGGGGGTTGGTTTAAGAACAAAAATAGTTTAATAGCACTACCTAGAGATGTCACATTAAAACACTTACAAAAGCAGGTTGTCTTACATAATGCTTACAAAATAAACATCGACTTAAGGTAGGGTCAGTCATTCTCATGAACGCTTCAAAACAATATCCCTCCACAGTACATTGTGAAGCAAAGCATAGCACTCTAGTAGTGCTGCGTTTGTTGTGAGCAGTGTTAGCTACTGTTTGTTCCCATTTATGGAGCCAGGGCTGTGTAGAAGTATCAGAATATTTTTTTCAATGCGAGCGAACAGGTAAGCTAGCAAAATGTGAGGAGATATTTGGTGAATTTGACATAAACAATGTATTAGCTTACAATTAGCTTGCAATAGCTAACTAGACCTTTACAGTTTGATAAGCACTCACCAGTGACTAGCAGGAGACCACTTGACAGTTGCTTCAGGAATACAACACGCTGAAAATAATAGAAAGAGACAGTCAAACATTGACTAGATATTGAATGTTACCTGGGAAAAACAGATTGTACACCTGAAACACATAACCACACCTGCAGCTAATGTCACTAGATTGGGCGATACCTATTTTAATAGCAAAGAAAGGCATAACCTTTATACTTCTACACAAATACATCATCAAGGGTCCTCTAGCCCTCAGCTTCACCGATGCCACATATGACTATATAGGTCAGCCATTGCTCAGTGTGTGGGCACCACCGCATGCTTCCACAACACACCACTGTAGAATTTGTGGGGGAGTGAGGGACCGTGTCTGCAGTATACAAGCGATTGTGTGTGTACGAGTTACATTTGAAGCACAAAGCTCAGAGAGACTGATAATGTTCCTATCAGGTACTCCAAAAGATGCAGCTCTCTAAATACTTTCATATGTATATTACACACGCAGTACACAAAAGAATTCAACGCACAATACCTGCACCTTAAAGATCTAAATCGCCACACAGCCCAAATGCATACATTGTACCTTAACACAATTGGTGGTTTGCCAAAATTGTCAAAAACACCTGGTTGACGAGCTACTTTTAGAACAAGTCACACAATTTCTGTTTAAATGCGACTCCAAGGCCAGCAATTGGAGCGACCACAAATTAATATTTAGCCTACCCAGTTATACAAAATCATCTGCCTTTTAACAAATATGCATGCGTCCCAAGAGGAACATTACATTGCCTCTATACAAATATAGGCGCGCACCACCTCCTCCCCTCATAGATGTGGGATTTTCTTTTAACCTGATGCCATTATATATCCATGATGAATTTTAACATGCTAACATGAAAGTACATTCAATGTCGATTGGAATAAAATCTGACATTCCAAGGTCACTGAACATCAGACATATGTACTTCTGATCAGAACATTAGAGTAATGTCACCCTAACCCTTTATAATAAATAAATAATGGTCTGAAGTCTTTAAATCTCAACAACACAAGCACGCTCACCTTGCCCCGGTGGCGGCCAGTAAGCAGAAGGAGGACTGTTCCTGGGGTGATGGAGGCACGCAGCTTTCTCTTGTGCTGGCTAAAGGGTTTGATCCCGTGGCTCTTCAGTTTGTGGGGAACATCTTCTGTGGGGTAGTAGCGGGGCTAGGGTAGGAAGGTGGGACAAAGCCACAATGATCAGCAGGTCAAGGTGACAAATTAATGGAACTACCATAAAAATAAAAAGTTTAGTCCACGGTTCCCCCATTCCTGGTCTTAGCGGGCCGCTGCCCTGCACGTTTTAGATGTCTCCCTGCTCCAACACAGCTCATTAAAATGATTAGTTCTTTATAAAGGACCCATTCATGTTAATGAGATGGCTGCATTATGGAATCACTCCGACAGGCTTCACAAAACCGCAAGGGGGCATTACCCACGTCCACATGCAAAACTCACCAGCTTGCGCAGCTTAACAACACGCGTTCCTCCGTTTTTGTCTCCGCCAACTGGTTTGGTGATGGTAGCCCGGGGTTTCTCTTTCAGCTTCTTCTCGATCTGGAAGAGAACCTCAGATTAAAGACTGCAGGCAAACAGCACAACGACAGCCTGTGTAGGCAGCTCATTTTAGAATTGAATCTTTATTGGAACAATAATGAACCATAGGAGTCAATCATCCAAAGTGAATACATCACAGCATCTCAAACCAGATGATTGGACAGGCTGGTTCAATTAGCCTACTGTAAGTTTGCTAGGACCAGAACTCTCCTTGTAACAGTAATGCAGCATTACTTGGATTAGTAATTGTAATATTACTGTTTTGGAAAGAGTAATTAGTTACACTACTAGTAACTGGAAACAGTAGTAACTTTACAGTAACTAATTACTATTAACTACCCAACCTACCTTAGTCTCAGTAGTCTTGGTCTTCCTCTTGTACATGGCCCTACGAGCGAACATAGCAGAGCGAGAGTAACGACCGATCCCCCGGACCAAAACCGGGTTACGGCTCCCATGCTTCTTCCTAGGGGCCTTTTTATCTCCCTCTGCCATCTGAGAGGATCACAGAAATGCTCATAAATGTTTACACACTTCTCTTGGAAACTAAAACATCTTTCAGAACAGCAGGTCAACACCTGGACATTTGGAAGTTTTTTATCATTGCAGATATATTGATACAACTTGACTAGAACTTTCAATGACTACCAAGGTATACAGTTCATTAATTTACTTACGGATCACACATATGTGGGGGCAATGCTTTAGTTTGTAACTAGCTATAAAGTCAGTATGATATATAGCAGCACAAGAAGCTAACGTTCAGCAAACTACCGTAGTGGTTCTAGAACAGTTCAACCGATTAAGAGTTAGCCATTTTGACAGGCTCCATATTTATAAAACATAGGCATGACAGCAGTTTCGTGGTGTTGTGAAAAAGAATATCAATATACACATTTTTTGAAGTAGCCTGTTAGCTAACGTTACTGATTTTACATGGTACCACACGTCACAACACGACGCGGTACCCCGAATGCTAATATGGCCTAACACTGCAACACAAATCTTATGTATTAAGGAGTTCTCATTTATGAAAGAACGAAATATCTACACCATTTCGCTCGTTTAAACAAACACATAACTTTATCTGTGTTCTGAAACTATGATGTTTATTGTATGACAGAGATGAAAGCAGATTTTATTCCGACGCTGTGCTAGGAGCAGGTTTCCTTACCTTTGCTATGAAAAAAAGACCGGCTTCCGGGGAAGTGACGCATATAACGTCGTCGCAGTAACATTGACGTACTATGCGATCTTGGCTTTGTAGTCCTTTCTTGTTTTTGGTAAAACATTGTACTTTTCTATTCAGTAATAATAGAAAATTAAACCAAATACACATTTTTAATCTAAAGACAAAATGCAAAAACTATTAATGTGCAAAAAATGATTGTATTATTATATTCTACTGTTCTTGCTATTCTATTTGAATGGTGTTTTTGTAGTTAAATTAGATGCATCTTCGAGCTATATATACACACACACACACACTGTAAACTGTTATAAACACCATAAGATAATCAATATATAATAAAAAATATCTGAAAATGGTCTACCTATACAATTAATTTATGAACCATTAGACATAATATAGAGATACATTAAAAACATCAGCATACACAATTTGTACAAAAATGAACATACAACTTACTCAAATGTTTTATTTTGTGATGAAATCCAGTAAATTTAAATTACAAATTCTTCATAATTTCTGGCACATTCTGACATGACACAATAGAGTTATTGAGTAAGGCAGCTTTCTTATCCAAGGAAAGCCATTTTACAGACCTAATATGTAATATAGCAATGTCTCCCCTTTTTGAGTCAGTAACATTAAATAGGAGGTAAATAAATGCTAGATTCTGTAATCAAGGTACACCCTTTGACATGTATTACATTAAAATACTGACAAAATAACATGAGTATTAATCATTTGTATTACGGTATTTTTTAAAATAAATGACAATGTTTCAATATCAAGAAATTAAATGGAAAATTCCATTATTTTTGATGAATTTGCTGAATGAAAAGTTTCATCAGGGAGTGTTTTCAATGATGATGGCAATGCCCTGGCCTCCACCGATACAGGCGGAGCCAACAGCATACTTGCCTCCTCGTCGCCTGGAGAAAGATAAATGCGTTACTTCTAAATCCAATACACAGTCAAATGCCTTAGATCAACATGCTAACATTTTGAGGGGTAAGCTACCTGAGCTCATGAACCAAGTGGCCAGTGATGCGTGTGCCAGAGGCACCAAGAGGGTGTCCAATGGCGATAGCTCCCCCGTTTACATTTGTTTTCTCTGGATCCAGACCGAGGGACTTGGAAACAGCAAGGTACTGAGCAGCAAAAGCCTCATTCACCTATGGACAGCAAAGGGACAGCTTAGAACATCTACAGAGAGAGTGGTAAGTCAGGCAAACAGGATTGTGGGAGATAAGAGGCACCCACTTGTCATTTTCATTGAACTGTTACCATCTGGGCAATGATATCTCTCCCTTTTATTCACTAAAAATAAAAAAATATGAATTTGTTCGTTTTTAAAAACGAGCAATGGTAAAATATTAGGTTTCCCATCTTGTCTGTCCAGACTAGCTTAATCTGTTGTGTGGTATGTATGAGTATTGTCCATAATGCCAGTGATGCCTTGTGATTTTTGGCTGCGAATCTATTTCCCCATGGGGTCAAATAAAGTATCTATCAATAAATGACAAAACACCCCTGTGACAGATATAGTCAGCCAACATTTATATAACGTTACAACTATTTAGAATGAGAGATTCATAGTGGAATTCTACTCTGCACATTTTGATTTTATGCCAGACACAGTACATCACAAACCTCCACAAGATCCATGTCGTTAATAGAAAGCCCTGCTTTTTTAAGAGCTCCTGTGATAGCTGGCACTGGTCCTAGTAAGACAAAACACACATTTTAAACAATACATTTAGCTTGAGAATGGATGCTGCATTGCTCATTTGCTAATTAGCTGTCAAGACGTGTTGTGCAACATGTCACTCACTCACCAATTCCCATGATGCTTGGGTCACAGCCCGATACATGGTAGGACACTAATCTAGCCAATGGAGAGAGCTTATACTCCTTCAGCGCATCCTCACTGGCGATGACAACAGCAGCAGCTCCGTCAGAAACACCCTGAAGATAAGGTCCAGCATGCATTTCCATTAGTGACAGTTGGCTTGGTTTGTAAGCATAACCCTCAATAAGAGGTTATTCCTGAGCACCCCCCCCCCCATCTTGCAACACAGGTTTGCTAGAAAAGGAGAGCTAAAAAAAGGCATTTAGCGCATTTACGGAGTTCCTCAATCCAAATTCTGGGAACCACTGCGTTGCTGACAATTTGTTGCTCTGCACTCACCGATGCGTTGGCGGCAGTGACAGTTCCTCCCTTCTTAAAGACCGTGGGCAGTTTGGCCATCTGCTCCAGCGTGGTCTGGGGACGAGGGTGCTCATCCTGAGCCATGGAGGCCTTGCCTTTCTTGGCCTTCACTTCAATAGGAGCCATTTCTGCAGTGTAGAAACCTGCGTCCTGAGCTGCAGACAGATGGAGAGGGTGTGTCGTTGTATTACACCTCAGGTATAATGATGACGATGATGATGATGATGATGATGATAATATGCTGTTGGTTCAGACGACAGATTCTGACCTGCCTTCCACCTTTGCTGGGTCTGGTAAGCGTACATGTCACAGTCCTCGCGTGTGAGCTTGTATTTCTCCGCCAGATTCTCTGCCGTGATGCCCATGGGAAGCTTGATATGCAGGTCTGTCAGCCCGGCCCACAGAGTGTCCTCCAGCTGCGTGGGATGCAGGGGTTTACCGTTTACATTCTCTCTACGGCTGTCATTCATTTTTTAGTTATGGTAACAAAGTGACCTGGAGTACCTTGAGGTCGACACCAAACTTGGTGCCAAAGCGCATGTTGCGAACCGCGTACGGAGCCTGGCTCATGCTCTCCGAGCCCCCACACAGTACCACCTCGGACTCTTTTAAGCAGATCTCCTACAACCACAGGCAGAGAGTACAGTTGTGGTACACAGCATCACCATGGTAGCCTAAGGCAGGCTACATCTGCTCAGTGATTAGTGTGATAATGCTATATATGGCTAGGTATGGTAAATCTGGCTGTGTGCTCTATGTGGTATGGCCTGTATGTACTGTAGCATTTACAGCATGTGCCAAAGATTTGTACAACAAAAATGGGGCATTGTAATGCATTTCAACGTAAGCAAAAAATATGTAACGCTTTCCAGTCTCTTTAGTAGGCGTGTCACCAACGGCAACATCATTTTGCTGTGGAGGCTGACGTAGGCAGCGACCAGGCAGCTACATCTCCCATGAATGGCCTGAAGTCTAAAGTCAATTTACCCCAAAACAGTTTACTGCAGAAATAAAACTGTGGCCTCAGATTTACCGTAGGTACTTTAATGTAATATACAAAAATACATTCAAATATACTGTAATATGCTAAAAATACCCATTAACTCCCTCACAGAGAAATAATGCACAATATTATGTTGACTGTGGATCTCCCCATTGACTTGCAATGAAATGCTGGCTCCCCCCTCCGTCCATTGAGCCCTCTCTGTTTCGAATCTTTCCGTCATGTACGTTGGTATAAACAGTCCTAACCAGCTCTGCCTACATAATAGTAAGTGCAGCTGCATTGGGCTGCTTACAGCACCGACATGGATGTAACAACAAATACAATGTCCTTACTTGAGCGCCGTTTACGATGGCCTGAAATCCAGAGCCACACAACCTGTTCACTGTAAGAGCAGGCACCGGAATGGGAACTCCCGCTCTCAAACCCACGTGACGTGAAATGTATGCTGCATCGGCTGAGCTCTACAAACAGAAAAGGGAGGTAGAAGCAGAATAATTCAAACCAAATATAAAAACACACATACACATTTAGTTTGTACTGTAGCCTAAACCTAGCCTGTTGGAAATAATAACAAAAAACCCAATCTGTATTAATTTGCCAGTGTGACAAAGTTCGACCCACCAGGACTCGAACCCAACTCCCACAGATTAGAGAGCAAGGGCTCCAGCATCTGTCACTAAAGCCTTCTCGAGGTGTCGGGGTGTGAGCTTTACGTAACTTACTGCACAGCGCTACTGGTTGGCCACCGTTACACTAACGGTCTCTAAACCTCACTCTCATCCGGGTCAAGGCACTAATGTTACAGAGTCCGTCCCACCTGGGTCTCGAACCCCACGGAGGCTAAAGTCCAAGGGCTCTAGCATCCGTCACTACAGCGTTCTTGAGGTGTCTGAGAATGAGGTTTACTTAGTAGTGCACAGTACTGCCTGCCCATCACCATTACACCAGTTACCTGAATGACGTTCCCCACGATAACACTGTTTACAAGTTCGGGTGCCACTCCCCCTGCCGCCAAGGCAGCCTTTGCCGCATGCTCAGCCAGGTCTATGGCACTGTGGTCCTTCAGTACACCCCCATAGGTGCCAAACGGAGTTCGCTTGGCAGACACGATAAATACACCTGGAGGGAAGACAGGTATGTTACAGACACATCGACGGAACAACGGGTTCAACTGAAAGGACTCGCAAATATTATTGAGCCTTGTGCCTCAATTAGTCGGACAGTGATAGCAGCTTAGGTCAGTGTGCACAGAGTTCACAACTGAGTGACATTGTATCGTAGGTAGATTAAGTGAAAACCTTTTTGGAGCACTGACCTATTTGGAGTGAACCCTTCAAACAATCAATTAAACGCGTGACTCAACATTCAAACGATAAATGAAATGATGATACACATTGATATGAGACATATTAAACCATATAGCCGATTTATCAGGAAACCCATTCTCAAAGACATGAAGACGCATTTGGGTTCCTCGGTATATTGTGTACTTCATAATTAATATATGCCATACAGTATGTAGACTGACTAGTAGTTAATATTGCACATACCCTTAGGTGAATGAACTAACAACTACAACAATGTTTTAAAGCATAATGTAGGCTACGCCGTTTAGTCAAATGGATTACAAGGGCAGATGATAGAAGCGTCAATGGTAACTTTCACCTATTTAGCATGCACTAGTATTGTTTTTAGTTCATGTAGGCTACCATACTCTTACATGAATGCGCACCTACACAAAGTCACAAAACGCATGTATTTCTTGACGCCTGCCCGCACTGTATAAAGCTGGATTTTGTTACCTCTCAGAAGCGACATAATGTTGACTCAGAAACTCTCGTCTGGCAAGTAAAATAAAATGTACTGTAGGCTATTTGGACTGAAGACACAAGTACCGTCAACAAAAGTTGTACTACTGGCAGGGCAAACCCCTAACCTTTCCCCTATATACCGTTGTAGTAGGAATACTGTGACGGGTAATGTTGTACTCTTGAGAAAATATTCGACAAAAAAATAATTAATAGGAGAGAAAACGAATTGACTAAAAAAACACGTTACGTATAGTACTTTGAAATAATTATATTTTAATATATAACCATGGTTTATCATATGGCTATATATATTTATTCGCTGAAACAAAATATTCGAAATTAAAAACACGAAATCTATCAAGTATATATTGAACGTCATCACTGCGCGCAGTCTCTTTGTGTCACCGTCAGTAAATGAACATTGGCGTGATATTATACCATCCATGTGAACATTTTTGTTTTCTTTGAGCATGTATTTACATTGAACAATAATCAAATCAGAAACCATGTATTTTACTGTATCACGTTTTCTAGGCAGGGTGTTAACTCGGCAGAGCTATGTATCAAGGTAAGTTCATATATACGGTACCACCCATATAACTATATAAAGGTACCACCACTGAAAGTTGTGACCACCACCACCTTCCCAATTGAATTTTTTTAGATATTTAAGGTGACTGCCGTAAATGTTTATGTGGTAGATAGATGGATCTGCTTAAGTGATACGGTATAAGACCCTATAATACTTGATATAATTGTTTCACAGCTCTGTGATGGGAGGAAATTGTCATGCCATACAAAGTCCGTGGTTTACATCGGTGATGACGCTGAAGACATCTGCCCCACTAAGGTGCGTTGTTGTAGCACACGCTTTTGAAACAAGATGCATTAAAATCCTAATTTTGTAATTAATGTTATTTATTTATTTGTGTAATGCAAGAGCGGAGCCCAAAAAGAAGAAGAAAATAGATCCCAGAAGAGAGCAGCTGGCAAGAGAACGTCTGAGGAAAAGGCTTAAGAAGTTGGAGAAGGTTCCACCTGAACTCATCCCAATAGAAGACTTCATCACTCCAACTAAATGCCTGGATGTGACAAGGTGCAGTCCGCAGTTGTGTGTAAATTGTGCCATAACATCATACAACAATGCTTCTGTAATAACATAAAATGTCCCCTTTGTATTACCGTACACAGGCAGCGGTCTGCACCGAGACTAACTTTTGAGGAGAGTGAACGTCGAGCGCTACTACTCAAAGAGTGGTCTCTGTACAAACAGGTAACAGTTGTCATATCTTCCTTACTGAAGAATGTCCAAGAATGATTTTGAGGAAAGGTGTCATTTGTGAAAATGGTCCATTAGTGTTTCACACACATTACTAACAGGATAATTGCCAACAATAACAGATGTACAACCTCTAACACCCTAAATGCATTGTTTGCAGAAGCAACACATGGAGGAAATGAATGCCATTAACCTTGCAATAGAAGCCCAGAGAGAAGCAATGGAGGAGCTTAAGCTTGAGTCAGAGGAGCTTTACATGGAAGCACTGAAGCCAGATCCACATCTCTTTCCATTTAGTCATGAGGGACCTTGCAACACACCACCCAAGGAGAAGTATGATGCTCCTGATGGCAAATACAATGATGTCACTAAACTCTATACTCAGTAATACATGTGGAACATTTTTGTGTCTACACATTTCTCTGAGCAAATTTTTAAAGTGTATGTTATAGCCTACTGTGAACCATCATGTTTCATGCCAAGTTGTACCCGTTTTCATTTGTATTTTGGCAAAAAGGGTGATTGTTTCTCCATATTCGAGCTATATGTATATACTGTAAAAAGAGCTCAAAAACCTGCATGACAGTGATTATATTATCAAAAATATAACAGAATTAAAAAAAGACCATGTCAACAATTATTTAATTGACAGTTAATTGTAGTCAGTCTGATATTGCATTTAAAGATATGTTCCACTTACTGAGAAGTGAATAATGAGCGGTTATTCAAACTGACAAACAAATGCGACATGCCTAACAATTCCAAATTATATACACAACCAAAAAAAAGAATACATTTCAAATGCACTGAACACCGCAGGATCACAGAATAAACCTGTACAAGGTAGTGATGACGACTATCTATATTCAGTAGCACACTGGACTTCAAACAGATGCATACTTAAATACATGTTCAATGCCTTCATCCAGAGCTCGTAAAGGGGTTCAGGAATCCTGCGATTGGTCATGGTTTAGAGGTATATTCCAGTCTGTTGGTGGTTCTTGTCTCAGTTCCCAAACAGGAATAAAGTCTGTCTGCTTGGCCAACCTGTTTCTTTCACTGCTTCGTAATGCTTCCTGGAGAAAACCACAAAAGAATGGTTAAATTTGTTTCAACTATGCAACATATTTGCAATTATAACAATGGTTCCTCCTACAAACATTCCAAATAGTTTATATTTCAGTTATAGACATAGTTATTACTATTAGCTTGGGGTAACATAACTTACAGATAAGAACTTTAACAAAATTATATCTACAAGTGAAACTATTGTGTTCATAGGCTGCAAGGAGGTTAGTTGTCATGAACAGCATTGTCCTGTACCTTTGTTTCTATGCTTCTCTGTTTTTCCCAATCTCGACAACTGTAGTAATCCCTTTTCCACTGCTCGCAAGATGGGAAAGAACCATATGTATAATAGTGGTGGAAAGCATTTGACAGGCTTTTGCAGTGTTTAAATTCACTCCAGTAGTCATCACAACTACGGGGTGGCTAAAGATATAAGACCAAGAAAGAACATACATGGGATTAAAAAGGTAATGTACAGTCATGTAGGCTACTATAATAATGTCCAAACCTACGACAAAATAATTAATAAATGGTAGAGTATCCTTTAGTCTACAATCTGATGGAGCCTACCGTACACTAAAATAGAACATTTGATAATAGCGCCGCCTCGAGGGTGCAAATTATAGTGTTACCAGCTAGCATAATAGTACATTACATTAGCATTACTTATATTAAAGTTGGCTCGATGGCGCTTCGTAGACTACTTAATAGCTTATTTGCAGTATATGAAGCTGAAAAACACAAGCATTGTTTGCTTTAGTGGTGCAATGGCGAAATTAGTACCGTAGTAAAGGTTAGGTATAGCAACCTTTACAAACCCCGCAGCGTGTACAGCAAGTACAGATGTTACAATTCAGTTGCTTCTTAAGATTGCGGCACATACAACAAGAGATAGTATTTAATACGATCAATAGTTTGATGTGTTACCCTCCATATTTCGTCTTTAGACTGCTCCATGCTTAACGTAGCTGCCGCTGGTGAAGTAGCACTGTCAACTTGACAAGGAAACATATCCAGATAACCACGCCCACTAGATAAAAACGTTTCGTCATCAAACAAATGTTTTTTAATGAAAAACCAAAACAGTGCACATTCATTTAAAATCTACTTTATTTCAATATATAAATAAAACAAGATAAGATGCATTTGCAAACAAATGCTAAAAACAAAGTATGTTTGTCAAAAAAAATACAACCCCCCTGAAAAGTTTCTAGCATTATGAAAACAGGACTGCAGAATATAAATAAAACTAAAGGCCTTCAATGATTTGGGATTTTGTTTTTCGAATTACTTAATGGTGCCATTTTTTATTGTATTCTAAGAGCAATGTATATGGCGAATTCATTGAGACCATATGTGACTACATTACTATACAACTGAACTGCATAATGTGTCTGGGCTTATATAGCACATTGGTAAAATGTTACTGAATTATTTATTCAGTAACATTTTTTTGGGGCCAACTGTCTCTACTTGAATGAATCTAAATAATACAGCCAGCACTCATTTCTGAAGGTGCTCATGTTTACAATATACATTATTATAATATGTTACTATGGCCAGTTTGTTTAATTATTCCAAATGAAAGAAAATCAGCAAGTTCCAGATACAGAAAAATCTATGAAGAAGTTAAGAACTTCTTTAAAGTCCAGTTTTATTGATACTGCTTCGCCACTTCAATTTACATCCTCAAGGCTTTCTGCCCTTCTTGCGTAGGGACTGTCCCTCACCAGAAAAGGCAATGAATTTGCTCATGGCATCGTCCTGATGGTGAGAGAGAGACAGACACATTTGACTGAGGTTGTAGTGCATCACACAATATCATAATATCACCCTTTAAAATGTGCTCTATGCAATATTGTAAACAATAATATAGTAGCAAAGAACTATTTATGTAAATTTATAGTGCTCCTTTGCGTCGAAAGGTGGTACGGGCATCTAGTTAGGATGACCCCTGGACGCCTCCCTTGGGAGGTGTTCCAGGCACGTCCAGCTGGGAGGAGGCCTCTGGGAAGACCCAGGACCAGGTGGAGAGTTTATATCTCCACACTGGCCTGAGAACGCCTCGGGGTCCCCCAGTCAGAACGTGCTAATGTGGCTCGGGAAAGGAAAGTTTGGGGTCCCCTACTGGAGCTGTTACCCCCGCGACACTTCAGATAAGCGGGAGAAGATGGATGGATGGATGTACAGCAGATAACGACATTTTCATAGCAGGGCCGGCCTTGCCTGCATTATGGCGCATTGGCTCTTTTACACTGCATGGTACCAGCTCCATTCTACTGGCCCTGATTCAACTCAACTTGCTGTGTGTGTGTGTGTGTGTGTATGCAGCCTAACGGGCACTGCACACTTGCTATATCGCACAGCGATGTTCGCCCCCATTAATTTTCTATGGAGTCATGTGACAGTGCATGCAGGGGCTTGTGGGATAGCTGGCGGTGCGGACCTTCAGTTGAAGGCGGAAACATTTTCAAACCAGAGCGAACTTATGCAAATTTTAGTAATGTTTCACAAGGCGATGGTCTATCGGGAGAGAGAGAGAGAGAGATGTGTCCGTTCTTTGTTTATGTTGTTTCGTCAAAGCTTCCTACCACACTCCTGTTCCTACTAGCAATAGAAGAGAATAGAGTTTGCGTTGAATTCATTGCCAGAGCTTTATGATGCATCTCTAAATGTGTATAAGGGTACAAATGTTAAAAAGCATACGTTGTTAAATGTGTCGGGAATAGATCGTCGGCGTTGATGGTGGCTGTAAAAAATGATCATACATGTTCTAGCCCAAAGCTACGTTATTATTGCATATAACTCATCTGATTTTGTGACACATGTAGAGAAATGTGTTGTGTATACATACTGTTAAAACAGTGGGTAAAAATTATAATTAAAAAATAAAAATGTTTAAGCAAATACACAAAAACAAAGGGCACGCCCACAAGCGGTCAGGGAACAGCAAACTGAGCTCGAGCAGGCAAAATTGTGAAATGCAAGTGTGTTAGAAGAATTAGTTTATGTTTCAGATGCTGGTGCACTGACATCTAGTGGCAGAATGTCAGATATTCACTATAACCTTTCCAACAGTGGTCCCCAATCCTGGTCTTAGAGGGCCGTTGTCCTGCATGTTTTACATGTCTCCCTCCTCCAACACACCTGATTCAAATTAATAGCTCGTTATTAGGACCCATTCATGTGAATCAGGTGTGTTGGAGCAGAGAGACATCTAAAACATGCAGGGCAGCAGCCCTCTAAGACCAGGATTGGGTAATCCTGCAATATACTGTTATTAAATAATGTTTTCTGTTGTAAAAGCGCATTTTCATTCAACTTTTCAAAATCACCAAAACCCTACTTACGTCATCTGTAATTTTCTTTGGCTGAGGCCTGGAATTTCTGATGAAGGTGATCCTTCCAACTTTGTACTCATAGTTGGGAATGCCTCTGTTTCATAAGAGTTTCAAGATGTCAAAATCACAACCAAATCACATTAATCTTCACATCGGTTCAGTGATGTACAATACACACAGATTAGACAGCAGCGACAGTTAATACTATAGATACAATTGTGAGGAATTCTATACAAACAATAGTCGTCAAACCTCTTTATGTCACTTGGGTCTATAGGGACAGGACTGGGCTCAATGCCTTTTTTTTTGCCATCCAAGCGATTACCAGAACCTGTAAATGCCTAGGCATATAAAAACAGTATGAAAAGTTAGGTTAGACACAGCAAAAGCATATGTTGCCAATTACTCGCACCAAACATACTCACTCTAAATCCCATGTCTATGTCAGCGTAACTACTGGGGTCTCCTTCTTCCTCCTATAAGAAGATAAAGTACTATCAGTGTTGCCTCGTGATACCATCCCGATCTTGTGAGCTTTAGCTTGAATTAACCACGAGAATCTGCATGGACAGACCTGAAATCACTGCCACTTAGATCAAGATTGGTCGGTTCTGACCAATCGCCCTTGTGATGTCAGCTACGGGCAAAGTTTAGGTGTGTGATGTTCGCCAATGGTGATTAGACAATCAAGTGTTGTCCTTTTTTGTAACAGTTTCAATGGACGGCTTCCCAGATGATTTTGTGTATCAAAAGTAAGTAGTTCCACCTGATAATAGGCATATTAACGCTACACCATGATAAACCCCTATATTTTTGGTATAGCTAAACAACAGGCTTTAAAATATGAGGAAATCACAAAATAGTGTTTTTTTTGTATGTCTTCAATTGCAGCTGAAAGTCATTTTTTCCCTAATGTTTAAATTATGTGTATTGGCAAACGTCTGGTGATACGGTACTGGCCATGATTGGATATATTGCGATACTGTAAGCAAGGCGATATATTGGGATTTCTAATTTGTGTAAAATTGACACTGTTGAACCCTCAAGGGAGCAGTGGAGATCCACTGTGCAGCACCCCCTGGGGACCAACTCCTGATCGTTGGCAGTGTCACTGTCACATGACACTGACTGGAGGGTGAACCTGACATGTTTTATGGATAGTGGGGGAAACCGGAGCACCAGGATGAAACCCACGCAGACACACGGAGAACATGCAAACTCCACACAGAAAGGCCGGGATGACCGGGGTTAAAACCCGGGACCTTCTTGCTGTGAGGCCACAGTGCAATCCACTGGGCCACCCATGGTCCAGTGGTCCATGATCCCTTTTAAAAATATATTTAGTAAAAAAATTAAATAAATCGATACAGTGATTTAGAGAATCGGCATAGTATCGCAAACAGTAATATCGTGATACTCGGGTGAATCGATCTTTTCTTACACCCCTAGTTTAAACAGTTTAAAAGGACGTCTTCCAAGGTGGCTGTGTGTAACAAAGCATCTGGCATGTCAGGCTCCTGTCAGTATGTCATAATAATCACAAGCATTTCGAGCAGATTCACAGGCACAGTCGGTGTAACTACCAACTCGGTTGGGTTCTTACGGTGGGTTCTTCGTGATATTGTGGCCTTCTTTCCGGCTCTTTGTAGCCCAGCGGCGCATCAAAATCCACCTAAAATATGGTAAGATAAGTATGATTTAGTCACAACAAAGCAGGAGTGAATACTCTAATATTGGGATGTAGTTTTGTGTCTTACATTCATATCACACTCTATGATAGATACGGCTTTATCTGGCTTCGTCTCCATTACTCGCAACTCATAGATCTGAAATGACACCAACAGTTTATCAACAGGCTGGGTGGGTGTCATATGACCCCACTTCATTTGTCTACGAATGCAATGAGCTTGCCTTTTCATTGTAGTTAATAGCAATGACATCTCCTGTTGTCAGACAGGCAAAGTTTCTCAAGGCATTTTCCAACCTGTAAAATACAAGTTTGTTTAATAACAAATTCTTATGACAAAGAACGACATCAAAATGTCAATGTTCTGAATGTTCATACACTGCTTTAGGGTTTGTGATGTCCAGGAAGTCAGGACTCTGTGGCTGGAACTTGGAGTAGGTGGCAACCATCAGGTTAACACTTTCTACCTGCACAAGACCCCCCTCCTCCAACAGCAGATTCTGCATCATCTGCAGAGTTAAAACATACAATATATGCCCAAATATCCAAAGTAAAATTGATAGACTACAAAAACGGTAAAAAAAAGTAAATATACAGCAATGCCTATATACGTTTTCTTACCCAGTGTGGCAGGTAGCATATTCCTTCATCTGCAACAAACTCCAGAACACCGCAATGTGTAATTCGGTCTGAGTTCTTGTTGATTAACTTGAACAACATTGGATAGGTAATGTTAAGTCTGCCTGTACAGGACAATAGTTCAAAGACAATAATATTAGAGTATGCAGTCAAATAAGTCTAAGACATTTCATTGTGTTAAGTTATTCATAAAGGATTAACTTACTGAGTTGGTCAAGAGCAGAGGGTGGCATTATTACTGCAAAAAAAACAAATGTTATCATTTTTGGTATTAACTAAAATTGCAATGTGTTCCAACCTCTAATAAGATGTCGTAGACAAATGCACGATCATTTACATGTGCGACATCTCAACCAACACCGAGCTAATCGAAAAGTAAGCAACCTTATCAGTGCTTACTTTTGCCTCCCTTCTCAACATCAGAGCGGTCGTTCGGACCTGCCAGCATAGATACTGAGTAGCAGCGGTACTGAGTGGAGAAACGGTTTTGGAAAGACCGCGGTAATGGGTGGTCGAATACGTTGAAAGAAAACTGTAAACAAAACCAAACATTATTTAATTAATAATTAACAACAGCTCGAAATGGCAGGCAACACAATATACTCAACATGAATCGTGACAGGGCTTATTTTTCCTGTGTTGGTGTACAGTACAGTATGGTCCAGTAGCCACATGCTAACGTCAACTGGACGGATTAAATCCTTATTGTGCGCATTTTGTCATCAGCCATGTTCAAAAGAAACGGATTGAGGGTTACTAACCATTTTGAAACTTCACTCGACACGATATATTTCGGACGAAAAAAAACAAATATGTAGTTGTTTCTGTTACGTTCCTACTCCAACACAAATGCTACAACTCGTCAGTGTTGAGACCGGAAGTGTGCGACCGTAAACAAGACGTGACGTCACAAGATCTTCCTCTTCTTATGTTGACAGCAGGCAGACAAGGCGCCGTATGCGTATATTTAAAATACGTTTATACACCGCAAGTTCATTTTCAAACAGTTCCCATATAAAAAAAAGGTCCACACCAAGTTCAGCCAGATGGGCAAACAACACTGTCAATTCCTGGGAGTTTTCTTCCATCTATGGCGATTTTTGGCGTTTGGCGCGCCATCATAGAGGTGCATTACCGCCACCAACTGGACTGGAGTGGGAATGAGGAGATTAAGCACGAAATAAAAAAATAAAAAGAAACAAACTATATTCTATTAACTAAACAAGTGTCCTTTAATAACATGAAAATGTCACCAGCCACCATACCCACAGCTGTCCCTAGATAACCTGACATCGTAAAATCGTGACACTGCACCCTCTTTAAAGGTCGAACAAGGCGATGAAGCAGTACATGGATGGTCCACTGTTTCCTGCTGAGTACAGTATGGGCAGTTCCCAGTCTTACATAAGGTGTGGTTGAGACCCGTGTGACCAATCATCAGTCTGGTGACGACTGTTATGATAGTTCCCTCCCGTCTCCTCCTGCCCACCAGCTTACTGCCCACATTGTAGAAGCACTTGCTTTATTGTCTCATCACTGAATATCCATGGCAGTTAATTATTTATTTACACATCAATTGTGATAAATAAAATGGTAAATATGTAATTTGAAAGAGTGAACTGCACTGCCCCAACCCATGAGAAAACAAATTTATTACACTTAACTCAACATGTTATCCAGTACGTTAGAATACAAATGTTTTACACTTAACTCATATTATCCAACCCATGAGAAGACAAATATATTACACGTGACTCATATTATCCAGTACGTGAGAAGACAAATGTATTAAACTTCTCATCATATTATCCAGTAGGCCACAAACATGCACACACAAAAAAATTCTAACATCATTGAAAATTACTTTCTTTTTTTAATGAGTCTTACAAAGACCAAATCAGACATTCAGTCTTGACGGTAGTGGACTGATAAAACAGATTAAAATGTCATCATGGGGTTTAAATATTTATGTCAGCGAAAATTGTAACAATTCTAGACACATAAAATAGGAGAGAAGGGCAATGTAGCACATCATGGTAGGTACAACAGTTTGGCAGCTTTGTAGAAAGAGTGTTCTGAGTTCATATCAGTTGGCGGTTATTGCATGGCGCTTCACTGTTCCAAATCCTCTACTGGAGGCCATCTTTTGGCCACTTCCTGGTGCAGGACTTCAGGCAGCCACTGGCAGTATGCTGACAAGAGGACTTCAAAGTAGAAGCAAACAAAAAGAGTTAGATGGCATAAATGTGAAGAGAGAGACAGTCAAAACAAAATCATACACATTAGGCCCTCACATTTGTCATTGTTGTTCCAGGTGGAAAGAAGGGAATCTCTACAGTCGACTTTCTCCGCTACCAGTGCTCCCAGCAAGGCCTCGGTCCTAGGTTGCAGTCTGGAAAAGCAAGGAAAATACAGTCACGGAAAAGATATTGGAATAATAACAAAGAGGAGGCACTGTAATGTGTTTAAATGGTGGCGTCCTCTAAAGTGGGCGTCACTGACGGTATTTTGCAGTGGAAGCTGACATAGGCAGCGTCCAGACAGCTAAATCTACCATGCAAGGCCTGAAACAAAAGCGCACTGTTTCCACAGAGAGGGCTCTTTCTGGCCACAGTGATACGTTCTCTGAACCAGGTGAACCAGGCCGTGTGCGATGCAAGGAGTTCCCCCAGTGGCGTGAGGCCAGTGGCTTACTTTGCCCACGTCTTCAACATGATGGAGGGGTTTGAGAGGAGGTGGTCGCAGTGTTTCTTCAATGTGGGACATACCTGCAGAACACAGAGTGCACAGTGTTAACAGAAGACTACAATGTTTAAAAAGGTGGTGGCCGTCAGGTTTGGCAACCGCACCTGTCCCTCCAGCAGGAACTTGGCAAACATCTTATAGCGGTCCAGGCCGTCTGGGTAATCCCTCTCTATTGCAGGCATCTGCCAAGCCACACGATCTAGAGAAGGGCGGGAAAGGCAACATGGTCATTCTGCAAAGGTAGATGGAAACATCACATTTTAGGAATGATAGCCATGAGGTGAGATACAGCAATTACTTTTATCACGCTATAAATTCAGAGGTTGTAAAAGTACAATTTAAAAGTTGTGTGAATTAAGATTTTTTGTTGACAGACGGGAATAAAGCGTTCCGCTCTTCAGGTCACTGTGATAAAAGCGCTTTTCTAACCTTCCGAACAGACAAAGTGCTTTACACTACAGCCTCACATTCACCCATTCACGCAAACATTCATACACCGAAGGTGATGGCTGTCATGCAAGGCGCCACCTGACCACCGGGGGCAGTCAGGGGTTAGGTGTCTTGCTCAGGGACACCTCGACACTTGGTGAGGAGCTAGCAGGGTTCGAGCCAGCGACTTCTGGATCACTTATCGCACATTTTGACAGCCACAAGCTGAGCATCAAGCAAGGAGGGCGACTTACAGAAGGTGCTGGAACAGTGACAGCTGACCCTGCCCGTGGAAGGGCAGAACCACGGCGCAGGGGTCTCCAGCGGAGAGCCAAAATGGCAATACTGAGGGAGAAGCCGGGGGACCCACTCTGCTTCTACCGCTGATACACCTGACCAGGACACAGAACAGCATTCATGTTTTCCCCCCCAAAGAAATGTCACTTGGTGATAGTATTGCTTTAAAGCAATACCGAGCCTTTGTTAAACCCTCAACTCTATAGCTTTGTTAATGGAATATAAAAATACTCATGTTGATCATTTGGCATGAGAAAAAACCTTTCTTTGTGGTACCTGATCAACCAGACGTTCTTCCAAAATGTATGACTACTGAGCTCCATCGACGTCTACTGCTAGAGGGGCTGCTCACAGTAATTTGACATGAAACTTTTTTGAGTAAAATTGAAAACACTGATTCGACAGTTTTTGCGCCAAAACTGATTTCACAAAATGTGGGCTTATTTCATGCCAAACAATCACCTTGTGATTTTGTTAATGATGATGTATGAAAGAAGTGATACAAACATGCCACATAGTGGCATTACGGTGAGTCTTTACAGTCACTCATTTACCTCTCATGTACATTTTGGTCGTCTCCATGACCTCCTGATAGACCACAAAATCCGGCAATATTTTAAAAAGGGCAGATGAAGGGTGGATGAAAACTGGATCATCCAAAAGAGGCGTCTGTAGAAGAGATAAAGAGAGTTACAATAAAAGGAGAATTCCAGATAATTGAATTCAACATTTAACCCCTGGTGGAACTTGCTTTGTATCCATTTTTCCATTTCGGGTCTAGGATCTCCTCCTCCCGTATTCGC
The DNA here is from genome assembly GCA_025399935.1 of Amblyopsis rosae. Lineage (NCBI taxonomy): Eukaryota > Metazoa > Chordata > Actinopteri > Percopsiformes > Amblyopsidae > Amblyopsis > Amblyopsis rosae. The sequence continues at coordinate 1,040 of JAODTR010013087.1, read as the reverse complement.
CGGGCGAGATGGTCCCCAAGGCCGGCCAGCACGATCTGCCGCATGCAGACCACCTGGTTCTCCGTGGGTGGGCTCATCTTGGGGTCCACAAACACCCCCACCTCTGGACACACTGCGTTCACTGGACACCAAGCAAATACGCATGATGCATTCATTATTTCAACTTAAAGTGTATGTGTGGGTCTGTGTCGCTCTCTCTCTCTGTGTGTGTATTTGTGTGTGTGTGTGTGTGAATGTATGTGTATACCTGCATTGGTGAGTTGTCCTCTTAGACGTCTAATCTCCACCATGGCTTTATACCTCAGTCCGTTCTCCTCACAGAACTTGGCCGTACAGCCAGCAAATTCACATGCCCCAACAGCACCTACAGTCACGGCAGATACATCGATGTTAACTCCACATTAATGGCAAAATCAGGACTTTTCAGATGCAATTCAAGACATACAATTGTACTATTATGTGACTAAGGCCGTATTCAGACGTAACTTTTTTTATTTTTTTGAAAGCGCTGCCGTGGGCATTTTTCAAGCAGCTGAAATGGTTGTTACGGTTGTTATGGGGAAACACCAGGTCTCACTACGCACTTTTGACGTAGGGCGTATTCAAAGAGCTTGTTGAACTTTTCTCAACGGAAAACGACGCCCAGAGCTGCTGAAAAAAGCACCTGTGGAAGCGTTTAGTTTCAGCGCCCATGGCTTTTAAAAACACAGTCCGCTCCATAGGGTTATAATGTTAAGAAGAAGTGGACAGCTTCAACAAAGACGTATAAAGACATACATACATACATATATATATATACACACATATATATATATACATACATATACATATATATACACATACATACATATATATATATATACATATACATACATATATACATATATATACATATACATACATATATATATATATACATATACATACATATATATATATATACATATACATATATATATATATATATACATATACATATATATATATACATATACATATATATATATACATATACATACATATATATATATACATATACA
>JAODTR010013057.1:0-27673 GCA_025399935.1 Amblyopsis rosae | reverse complement strand
CCCCAGTCAGAGCTTTCCAATGTGGCTCGGGAAAGGGAGGTTTGGGGTCCCCTGCTGGAGCTGCTGCCCCCACGACCAGACTCTGGATAAGCGGATGAAGATGGATGGATGGATGGATGGATGGATGGATGGTGTGTAGTGTTTTGCAAAAAGTGTGAGGCTGAGAATGTGCTTATTAGTTGTGCAGATCTGGGCTGTGGTTTTGCTGCCCAAGTGGAAGGTTGTGTGTTATATAACATTTTAGTGTGTAAGCAATCGGAAAAGCACGTTCAAATTTGCACAAAGAATGAATTTCTACTTTCATTCCTTTTTATACCTACAGTCTGCAATCTAACACTATTTTAAAATATTTACCGACTTCAAAGGTGAAAATATAACTTTATAGTTTTATTACTTGTCCAGTTTGATATACCATTTAGTTTGTTATAACATTATGGTACACTCAATTCCAGTACTGTTCAATAGCACTGGACCATCCAGATCTCACAAGCTTCGGTTTGATTTTGCTGAGTGAGAATCAGTCTGAAGCAGTGTCGTACTGACAGCTATGGGCGTGGAGGTGTGACAACAGCAAAAGATACTTGAAAACAACTTTAAAACCACAATGACAGACAGATGCTTCACCCAATCAACTATCAACCAATCAAGCACTTTTTGAAAGTTCAAACTGTTTCGATGGATGACTCCCCAGATGGATTTGTGTCTAAGTGACCTGTCAAGTTACCAATAAACCTGACTGCAATTAATAACAACATTTCATGTTTGTCAGTAATAAATACTGTAACTACATTTTATGTAGAAGGGCCTGTTTTGGATTTATATGTCCTCAGTTCAGCAGGGGGCTCTCTGTTGGAAAATATATTTTGAGTGTAAATGAGACCTGGAATGTATCTACACTGTCTAATGATGACGCCTCAAACCTCAATATCCAAGATGGCACACGATGCAAGATGCACATGTGTAATTTAGGTGCTTTTCTGTCACACATCTCAAAATGTCATAATAAAAAAACGATGGAATTATATTAGTTATCATTATGAATTCATTTTACATTATGTGAGTCTACATACTGTACTGTGTCCATAATAGAGGCTTGAGAGGCTTTTTCATCCATAAATAATATAATGAAAATAACATGTATATAGGCCTACAGTAGCTAGACACAGCAGAGGCTTAAGAATCACAAACACACACACACACACAATGAGAAAACAGATAATGCAAATAGGAGAGGAAACAAGCCACACTCATCAGAAAATAACACCCAGATGTTCAGCAGCACCAAAATGGATCAATGATAAACGACATGCTCGTGACCCAGCACTGCATCAATAAGATTAGCAAGCCAATAAACCACATACACAGTTACACGATAAAATATGCCAGCGTCAGCGGCCATAACAAATTGAATTGCGTATACTGGATTTGGAAGTGGGTATACAGTACATGAGGTCACTTGTTCAGCTGGTTCTTGAAGTCAATATAGACCTACTGTAGGCACAATATGTTAGTTGCATAAACCACAACTCCAACAGAGCACATGCAAAACACTCATAGTAATGTAAAGTGTCATATGCAGAACACTCATACTAATATAAAGTGTCATCTTAAATAAAACTTTTTAGCAATACCCCAGGCTACACTTATGCCAACACACCTAAGAAGTTGATGTTATGTTGAAGATATAATAACCTGATCTATAGTATTGATCGTACCCCTGAATGAACCTTAATCCATCAAAATCCTTCTCAAAGTGTTAATACTCTTCTCTGATGTTGCTTTTAATTTATATGCAGTGGGCTAATGTGAACAAGAGAAATTACAAGTTTTGCTCCTTGTCAGATTACTCTCCAAGAGATCAGACACAAATGTTGGTCAAACCCACCTTTTTTATGGTTAATTATTGCTTCAATTCTCTTTGAGATTGACTCTGTTTATGTGAACTCCAGTACAGATAAGCAATCTTTTAATGAGGATCATTCACCTCCAAAATGAATCAAGGTAATGGGCTTTATACTGCGAACAGCTATTGATTCTTTTTTCTTTTGGTGGGGGTCCCAACAGTCTTGGCTTCTGGCAACCAACGTCAACACATTCGGTGCCCATTCTCTCATTGAGATGCAAATGTAGCTAAATCATAATGCAGGGATAATAAGCCATGAGAGTTGTAAACAGATTTGTAACAGATTGATGTCTTCATGTATCTGAATATGCATTTACTTCGACGTTCAATCAGCCCTGCACGACACTTGCGCACGTTAAAGCAGTAAGGTAGGCTTCTGCCCCAGGGGCTCTTATGACTCTTCATTTCCTTTGATTAACTCATTCATAGACTGTCTTCACTAATCAGATACTGGTCCAGGGATAAATCAGCGATCAGCAAGTAAGTTATGGGAATAACCGGGCTGATTATTCCCCCGAATGTCACTGCACGATGTTGTAGTAACTCCCCGGAGACCTCCGAATCCTATGCTGAAGCGATATTCGAAAATAATAATCTTGATAATGATCACAACAGAAAATATTACATAGAGTCGTCCACATTTCAATTTCTGTGAAGCCCGTGGCATTTGGTTTGATTCCTGGTATCGAGACCTTGACAGAGCCTTCCTGTAGAAGGCTGTCTTCATTTCTCAGCAGCTCCAGGCCAATATAATATGGGAGTCTGGCCAGTGGATGTGGCTTATGTTGCCTGTCTCTTGGCCAGCTCCCAGCCATTGCCAAGGATGAGGAAAACTTCATGGCCCAGTCCCCAGGGCCACAGCCCAAACCCCATCAGAGGCCCCCAATCAGATAAGCCCAGGTCTAGGGAAATGGCTCCACTGGCAAGTGATGTGATTTAGGGGGTTAGGCGTGACAAAATGAAGACACAACGCCCGAGTTACAAGAAGGCTTTGCCAGATTTAAACCTGCAATCCATCATTAATTCACAATTGCTTTGTTAAAGATTATTTCCATGTGTGGTGTGTGGAGACATAATACAGAAACCTGAGATGCTTTGTGCAGATCTCTTGAGAACCAACAGATAAAGCACACATTAAGGCAAGCAAAGAGCCGAGGGGTGGAAATTATACATAGCATGTCGATTTTGTATGCTGGCAATGGCAAAGAACAAACAAGGTCTTGTAAAGGTCTGTAAAAAAGAAAAAAATGTAAATGTGTATTGGTTTCAATTAAAACATTTTTATTTAAAAAAAAATGTTAATTATGCTTTACTTCCCACACACACACCAAGCGGATCCCATTAATAATGTTTATTCCGTTTTACAGTTTTGTCTGTGCCGCATGGACCAGAGGGAGGGTGGTGAATTATGCCTTTTTTTGAAAATGCCATTTATTCGGGAATTATTTCCTTCCCTCAGGCACTTTCTGAGCATTCTGAGTCTGTACCCTAAATCCCTGTTGTGGAGATTTGAAAGTACCTTATATTGGTTATTACAAGGAAAGACAGAATTCAAAACCTTTAAAAGGATAATATAATTATTTAACATTCACTTATTACAACATAAGGTCAGCACAATTCCTCTCTTGGACAATTTCACCATAGTGAAGCAATGAAACATTTCTCTTCTTGTTATCTGAATTGTACAGTACACTAGTAATACTATAAACTATGAATTCCATTTTCAGAGAAACCTTTTCTGTGTTTATCTGAAATCTTAACATTTATTTTTTTAATCCATGCATCCATGGCAACGAACATTGTAAGCCGGTGTTTCTTAAAGTGGTATGCTTCTGTGCCCTCTTCAATTCAACACAAGAAAAGTACTGATTTTATAATGTAAAACAGTATACAGTTTACATTACATTACATGTTATCGGTTCAAATGAATGAAAGAATAAATAAATGGTGAGTGAGATAATTATATATAGCCTATTAACACACAATTTGACAATTGACACCACTCACTTTATAAACCCATTTATAGCATGTGTTTGAAAAGAATATCAGTACCATCATTATCATTTGTTTTTATCACATTTTATTATCTCCAATTTTCTTTAATGCAACCCCCTAGTACTTAGGAGTAGATGTATCCCATTTAAGAAACAACTTTCTTTAAAATAATTATTTCAGCTGTTGGAATCTGAAATATGTTTTTTTAGGTCAAGTAAAAAAATCCATTGTGAATGTGCATAATGTTTTCAAATGCCTGTGTGTTTCAAAAGAGTTTTTCAATGTGACTTTGTGTACTGATCTATACTTCACTCTTATGGCTGGTTCATGATCTACGCAAGCTACGAGGGAGCAAATGCATCGAGCTACGCCAGGAGGGTTTGGTGCTTTGATGGTTTTGACGCGTCCATGTAACGTGCGTCGACTGTGAAATAGTGTACATAAGCTACGCGCATGCTAACACAAACGAAAGTGCTACGCGCGTATTTTCAGCACGCGTGTCAGTTGGTGCGCTGTGCCGTTTCATATGAAATGGCAGGCGCACTTGCCTTACGTTACAAAGAAAAGTGTGTGGGATATCTTGCCCGCCAAGATACAGTACCACATGAAGTATAGGGAGCCTTCAGCACCACGGACAGCGACTCCTCTCTCAGAAGGAACTGTTCTTCATACTGAGAATTCTGAGCATACTGTATTTTGTGTAGAATTCCTTCACGTTGTGTTATTCTCAAACCTTTTTTTTTTTTTTTGAGAAAATAATGTTTTGGTACACAATTGGTGTCTTAAAGGCAGGGTCAGTCATTCTCGAGAATGCCTGCTAAATTCAAGCTCTGATCAAAACAATATTCCTCTGCGGTGCTGCTCCACACATTGAAGGGCATTGTGAAGGAAAGCGTAGCACTACAGCTTTGTTGTTGCGAGCAGTGTTCGCCACTTTGTTTATGTTCCTATTTAAGGAGCCAGGACTGTGTACGTATCTGATCTTTTTTTTTCAACATGTAACGGTAAGGTAGCGAAATGCGCGGAGATATTTGGTGAATTTGACAAAACATGTAACAGCTTACAATTAGGTGGCCCAGTGGATAGCACTGTGGCCTCACAGCAAGAAGGTCCCAGGTTTGAACTCCTTTCTGTGTGGAGTTTGCATGTTCTTCCCGTGTCTGCGTTGATGTGCTCCGGTTTCCCCCACTATCTAAAAACATGTCAGGTTCACACTCTCCAGTCAGTGCCATTGACCAGACACTGGCATATCTCTGGAGTTGGTCCCCGGGCGCTGCACAGTGGCTGCCCACTGCTCCCTTGAGCGATGGGTTAAATGCAGAGAACACATTTCACTATGTGTATGTGACAGTAAAAGCACCGTTACCTTTTAGCTTGCAATAGCTGACTTTACCTTTAATGCCAGCTGTTTTGATAATCAACATGGCAGCATTTCTGTAGTGTAAACCCCCCGGTGTTTCCTCTCACACCTGTGTCCTGTTTTCATAGCTCTGTGCTTTTCTTTGGGTAAACCTAGTTGATTGACATCTCCATGAATACCCTATGGGAGGTTTGTTGCACCTGCAGGGTGGAAGAAACTGATACCTAAATGAAATCAGTTTTGTAAAATTTGACAGTTGGTGCAAGTGTTTGCGTTAGGTCTAATCAGCAATAAAGTCTGTCAGTGCAGTTAGCAGACATTGAAAATCCCACCAGTGGTTGTATAGTTTAAATTCAGCAATGTGTTGTATGATTTGAGTTTTGGGATTGTGAGTAGATTGTATGAATTGTATTTGGAACCTTAAAATTCAGGTTGGGAATCCAAGGATTCAACATGGGACTGCCTCAATGTTTCACTATGTGGACCTAATCTCAAGATTTCACATAAAAATGTTCCTCAATTCAAGACTACTAATGTCTGTGTGGAGAAGTCCATACATGTTCTTCAGCTAATAATGAATGGTAGAGTAAGACTCTGGTTGACTGAATACACTTGCTGTCACACAGTAAAGAATCACCTGTTCATTTTCAACATCAGGGAGCGTAAGGACACAGGTGTTTGAGATAACTAGCTGATGAGACCTTGTTGAAGGCAATGCAATCTGTTATAAATCATGCTGTCCAAGTTATTTTTGAATGCGTATGTAAGGCGTTTGTACTTTCAGAATCCTGTAAATACTGGGCTCAATAATCAGGATTGATACACGCGCAGAATATTTAATGAACATGAAACAGAACTAAGCATGGAATAACTGTCAAATACAATCTGTACTTCTTGGTAAAACACTAAACGGGCAGGAAACTGTACTTCAAGGCAAATAACACTGAACACCAGCCACTAAGTAGTCATATACTAATTGATCTTTAATTATATATTATTAATAGATGATAGTGATACTCCAGGGAGGTAGAACTGCAGCTGGAGGACAGTGCCGATTTGTCCATTGCTGATTTTGCGGGCATGTATGTGATATGGTCATATTATATATACAGTATATATGTATATATACATTTAATATTTTTTATTACACACAACACATGCTACCTATCCAGCAAGTTAATCCCATATGAATGAATGATTAATAAGTGGGAAAACGGAATACATATATTTCCTCCCAAACCACAAATCCTCATCCTGCTGTTGAAAATAAAGTGGCTTAAACAATTCTGTGAGACGCAGGTCCAACTTTTAAAAAATAATCATCAGTCTCTTTAAATGGTCAGACAGTCATTTGGTTGGTTGGTTGCATAGACTTCTTGATGCACTGACTGGGGACATTCACACTTTGCTATATACTATAAAGCTCTGGTTCATTGTGCGACCTTGTGAGACTTGTATTTAATATTATTTATTAAATCAATAGCAAACTATTAATGCTAATATTGTGTAATGTCTCACTGTATCACTTTGTTCTTGGTCAGGTCAACAGCAAAGTATCCTGGTCCATATATGCAATGCTGTAACATAGGAATATTATCTACATATTATTCTAAAAGTATAGTTGTCATTCTCGAGAATGCTTTCTGAATTTCCAACTTAAATCAAAACAAAAGAATCTGTCCTTTCAATGCCAAATTGAGTGCTCCCTCACAGTTCTGCCCCAACACATTGGAAATGCATTGCGAAGGCTATAGTTGTTGTGGGCAGTCTGCACCACTTTGTTTACGTTCCTATTTACGGAGCCAGGGCTGTGTAGAAGTACCAGGTTGTTGTTTCTAGCACGGACAGAGAAGTGTAAGCTAGCGGACTGCGAGGAGATATTTGGTGAATTTGACAAAAAGTGTATTAGCTTACTATCGCTTACTACTGTACCTTTAAATGTGTTTTAAAACATCAACATGTACAGAATCAGTTATTTTTCTTTACGAAGTGTAGGGAAGAATTTCACTGCAGTCGCCATGTCAACCCAAGAGGTTAGCATTGGGACAGTATAGTCAATTATAGCCTACAGTAGCCTATACCATACAGTCAAGAACTACTGTTTTCAGGGAAAACTGCTTAGCCCGGCCTTTTAATAATGCAAGTTGAGCAAGTAGAGTTGAGAAGAGATTTTTGGGTGATATTGTTTTGTAAGCTCTTCCAGGCAAAACTTCACGTCTGCTCGGCCCCTAGGGTATGAAGTGGTACTGGAAGAAAAAGTCAACAAATCACAAATACACCTGCAGCAGAATCGTGGCATCGCTCTCTATGCAAATAAGCATGTCAAACACACATCAGTAGAGGGGGGAAAAAAGACACAAGCTAATGCAATGGAAAAAGCAAAAACAACAATACCAACCAGAGCGATAATCATTGTAATGACAATAATCATCATCCATCCATGCAGGGAGAAAATAACAAAGTTTGAACAAATTACAAGCTGGCAATATCACTTCATTGTTATTTTTATTTTATATATTTTTTTTGTGTGTGTTTTTTTTTTTTTTTTTTTTTTTACTGAGCGCGCAGAGAATATAGTTGCAACAATCGAGCTGCTAACAATAATAGATTGTTCATACTGGCAATTATATTAACAATAATTATAGCATTAGCGTGTTTCGCACTGGGATGGAAAGTGGAGCTCTGTGACGGAATTCAATGTTGTCTTGGCCTGTATTGTTTGAACATGATTGTGTAAATCTCTGTTGTTTGTCTGTGCGAAGACATCATGCTATCTTCTTCTATTATCAGAGAGATGTGCCGGCATTGCTTCGGTACGGTTTTGGCTGCCAGGGTGCAATTTTACAGGTGGATCCAGGCTCCCTGCCATCCAGAATAAATTGGTCTCCATTTTCTGACATCTGGGCCATTTCTTTTGATCTTTTTCAGCTCTAACGCGTTTCTGTTCTCCATTACATTCCGCCTCTCTTCTCTGCTTTCAGTCCAGTGTATTTTCAGTTCTGTCAGTTCTGTCTCCCTTTTTATCAGTCGTCTAACTTATCAGTTGGTTTCATGTGCTTTTCTGCTTTCTTGAGTCTACTGTCTAGGCAAATTAGCTGTGTTGGTATGTAACCTATCATGTCACGCCTTGGGCTATATCTTAGTATTCACAACAGGTGTGCTTGTTTTCCCCATTTAAATATAGGCTAGCATAAATCCATACCTGAAAGCTCTTGGTGCCTTTGTGTTTTGACTTAGCTGGCTTCTGTGATTTTGTGGGAACTTCCACTTGCAACTTTATGCAAAATAGCACGATGTGACCACCGATGCGTTGACACCGTGGTTGACTACACAGCCCCCCTTGCCCCCAGCGTCTGGTTAAATAAATACATAGCTAATTTATGTTTGATTGAGAGGACACTATCTGGAGTCAGTGTCAAATCTGACCTGTGTTTGTCAGGTAGGCTAACATTCAAGTGATATGCAAGCTTTTGACCCTGCTATAAATAATATATTACTGTACCCTATGACTGTACCCCAAAACACTGGAACTAACAAAGCCAACATTAAAGTTAAAATACTATTTTTGGAACTTAATTTGTAACACACACTGAACACAAAGAACTCTGGGAAAGTGGGCGGAGCTAAGATCATTCACAACAGTATTGTACCACAAATTCCTGTAAGGGAATGGAGTTGAGTTGCCCAGCTAACATCTTTGCCTGTCCACCCTGTCAGAGGGTGCTAGAACTGGCCTTGAAGGGGACACACACACAACAGGCAGCAACCCAACCCAACCCAGCCCACCCACACACAAACATGCCCTTATCTCCCTCTCTCCAGATTTTCACCCTTTTCTTTTCATCTCACTCGTTTTTCCTCATTCAGCAGATGGCTGACCCATCTGCTCCCTCTCTCTCTCTCTCTCTCTCTCTCTCTCTGTTTTCTTGAGGTCCGGACCCAAGTTCTGTACAGAGGGGTTCACAGGGCGACTCGCTCTCCCCAAATGCTTGCGTTGGCCCCGCATCTGTCCGTCTGTAATATTGCACGTGTAACGTAAACGTCCGCGCTTATACAACTGCTTCCATGCGTGGCCTAATCTCGAAGCAGACTGGGGGGGTGTGGGGGGGGGCTCACATATGCCTGTGTGGGCACACACGGCGCTCCGCGTGTGTGCTTCTGTCCATTGACACATCTGCTTAGGTAGGCACATTTGACTTTTGGCTTGTACGCATTACTGTACATCTGCCCTGTGTGTAATGTGTGCTGGCCTATATACGTTTACTGCAGTTGCATTGAAAGTGCATTGTCAATTAAACCTCACAGCAATAGAGATATAAGATAATATTTTGAAAGCGCATATTTTTGGCACAAATGTTTCATTCCATTTCGTATAAAAGCTTGGGCCCATGTGATGGCAATATCAACAAAGTAGCATACAGCTTTTCAATAATTAACAACCTTTTGTGATCAAATAAAAATATAAATATAACATAAAAAATCCTTACCACAGGCATTCCCAAATATAAATTTCTCAATGCCAAAAGGCATTTTTTTGCACACACTGGCTTAGAATGTTCAGTGTCTTTTTAATGAATAACTTGAAATTGATGAATAATTCACTTGTGCCCTTTTGGCAGTAGAAATCACTCATCAAGAGCTTTCATTTGATATCTCCGTTTCACCCAAAATGTCACTTACGCCCTTCTGGTTCTCACCCTTCTATACGGTAGCCTAAATGCTTTGATAAATGAACGTGCTCGCGACAAAATCTACAAATGATTTCCTTGCGATCTTATCCAAAATAAAATGTTTTAAGCGTGGCATCCCCTCACTCTACAGCATTGCCCTGTGCTCCTATAACAGTTATATGTAACAGTTAGGATGAGGCACTGCAGCGTAATCTGGAAGCCTCAGCGGACGTTCTGCCTGCCTCAGTCTGAGTCACCGTGACCTTGCCAGTAATGACAGCCAAGAGAGACATTTGACTGACAGGTGAGCGCAGGCCAGTCATACTCACACAGAGGGACAGAGAGAGAGAGAGAGAGAGAGTATAAGACCAACGCAGAAGTGCTTGGGCATACATATGTGAGTGTAAGGTAATTCACAGGCAGGTTCACGAAGAAGCAAGCAGGCATAGGCACATGAATTGATATGACAGGTAGGGCATATAAACACACAGGGCGATGATGTTTCATCCAGACGCGTGAAGAAGAGAGTAGACCGGTGGAATAAGAGAGGCTGGCGAGACAGACACCTGACACGGTTATCTGACGTTCATAAAAACAAGCAGAAACTGTCTGTTAAAGATTGGTACACACTCAGCCAGATGAACAGACAGAGATTTATCATGTATGCGCGCACACACACACACACACACACACACACACACACACACACACACACACACACACACGCCGCCCTAACCTCAATACGAATATCTAAAAGCAGGGCACGGAATAGTGGGGTCAGGGGGTCGGAGGCGGGGGGAGAATCAAGCATCTGAATGTTGACATTAAAAAATGCAAACAAGGTAAAAGCCTAGAGTGCATACGCACACAAATGCCTTCAGAAGAGAGACAGAACAATATTTGGATAGCTGTGCCCCCAGACTAGAGAGGGGAGGATTAGAAGATACACTGGCGAGACTTTTTCTCTAATGTTCCACATGTTCAAATATTAACTAAATACAGAAACGGGGTCCAGTACATAGCGGGGTAGGGAATCATCTGTGCGTGCGCATGTGTGCACGTTCGCGCGCTTTTAAAACTCAGCTGGTATTATGGCCACACCTGGCTGGAACAGCTTGTGCCCTCGAACCTCAGGTGTGGCCAGGAGAGTGCTACTTGTAGCCAAGAACAGCAATGGAAGGCAGCGACTGAAGGAAGCGGGTCACAGGGGTTGCCTTGGGCAACATGCCAACACACCGTCAGGGCAGACTGTGAGGAAACACGATGCCAGGACGAGGTGACATCCAATAGCTCAAACCCTAGCGAGAATTCACACACAGATGCTACCCGGCATCCATGTTCACACCCACACACACACAATACCCACCAGATATGTAAAAAAAATATATAAAAAACTAGCAGAGGCTGTCAAAGACAACTGCTCAAGCGCTTGCACAGACGCCCAACATTTGACGTGTAAACAACAGTCGCCGCTATGTTCGGAACTCACCGCAGACCGCCCCACCCCTCCCCCCTCCTCTCGAACAGACGGTACAGAAGGAGATGGTCAGCGAAGTGGGCAATGCCCCCCCTACCTTCCCCCCACCACGGCCCCCCCCCCCCGCCCACTTCCTGTTCCCCCCCCCCCCCCGCGCTCATCTGCCATTTTAACCCTTCGTTAAGCCCGCGCTACATGTTAGCCGCTCGCTGCACTTCACCTGGCGAGAGAGAGCCCGCGGGGTTTCCCGCTGAAACCATCAGGGCCAATTAGTGAAGATGAAAGCCGTGCTGGAGCAGACGGCCATATCGCAGCTGAAGAGAGATTAGTGAGATCCAGGTGAGAAGCACAAACACACAAACAAGCCAGACCGCAAATTAAATTAAGGCCTTTATAGTCTCGATACAGAAAAGAGGGTAGAATATAGACAAAGACAAGAGGGATTGTAGTTTAAAAGTGCTGTAGGCAGGATTTTGGAGTTATAAATTGAGTGTAATTTGTTAGAAATGTCACAGTCGTCAGCACAGTGAGTATTTCTGCTCTGGTCGATAGCCCCTGCCTCTGTATACTGTAAGTCGATTTAGATTTTGCCAGCAACCCAAAGATTGTGACCAATCAGGGCCTCTTTTTCCTGATTGGTCCTGCAAATATACCTTGCCTGTCAATCACATAAATGCGCACACACACACATCTACAACAGTTTGTCAATGTGCTTTCCAATGCCAGACAACTGGCTCAAGAGGCAGGGAGCAGGGCTGCTTGGGGTTGTTGTTTGACTTCTTTTTTAGCTTTATCCTGTGCCATTTCAGTTGATGCACATGCATAGGCGGTTAAAAGAAAGCTAACCTGCTCATGTGAATTGAACTGGTACTGTAGGAACAGTGTTTCTTATAATATAGAATAACATTTTAATCTATATCATAATCTTATCTGAAGATATAAATTGCAGTTATATCTTTAGAAAATATATACTTGCACTTATACACACTTACGGTGTGTATATGTATTAGAGAGCAGTTAGGGGTTATGCATCAAAAATAAGGTCAATCCTAGTCTCTAAACACCAGCGTTCGCTTGCATAAAATCTGGGACACAGTGCTGCCATATCTACATAAAGATCCACCACTTGACAGGAGAGGTATTGTGATTGACATGCACGACAACCAACTACATAACTCAATGACCAAGGGAGAAGTTAAATCTATACTGAGGTTTAACGCTGATGGGCAGTGTGCTGTTTGAAGGTCTTGACAATCTGTCAAACATTGTACTAATAATATTATAATAATGGTTAATGCTTCAAACCGACTTCATACACACCAAACGTGTGTGTGTGTGTGAGAAATATGAAATATTCATTTGTATTATTTTTCCATGTTGGAAGTCAAAACGTCAAGAGTTCCGAGATATTCTCGAACGCAGCATTACGCATAGACTTGTGAGTGACAATGCTAACAGCCAATTAAAATCTATTAGCCCGCTTCCTGATAGTGTTGTCAAGCTTACAATGGTGAACATATCAGATGGTCAGCATGAGTTGCTTATGTGACATAATGCTAATGAACGGAAGAGAGGATGAGACTGTCAAGGCTGGGGCTCAAACCCATGACCAATAGGCCATCCTGACACGTTATAGAACACGCACACCTTGGCACCTTGGAAGTGTGGAGGTGCTGGCTGGTAGGGATCATATTTCAAAAAGAATATGGGGCCGCACACTCAGCTCAGTCGCAAACAAAAAGGATTAATAGTTTAACGTTTCCACAGGCAAGCTGTCTTGTTCAAGGTATAATGACAAACACTGCAAAACACATCCTTATAAAATGGTTTGGTGTCTCTTATTGCGACCAAGATAATGTTGTAAGAAAAACACACTACAAAGAAAATAATAAGTTACATTACATTCAAGAAAATATTATGTATTACAACAACACAATTAAATCACAAAGTTTTAAGAATATATTCTATATTAAGACCATGCAATGCTTTTTGCAATAGGCCACTCTGCCTATTTTTTTGTCATTGTTCATGCACTTTTGTGTGGAATAGGCAACCAATTGGCCTGTTATGATGTTGGTTAATCTATCAAATGTAACAGTTTCAAATGGATATAGGATATAGTACTGTACAGCTGCTAGAGTCAACAGTTCCAATGGTTTTCATTGTGTTCATGACTACATATTATTTTTGTGTGGAATACCGTTACAGTGGCTCTTACCGATTCACCAATATGGGGTGAAACACAGCTTACAAAAAGACAGCAAGCTAAGCAAAATAGAGCTAGTCATTACAAATTGATATAACAACTTACATATACAGTAGCACTGTAGCAGACTCTACAAACTAGGAGTGCATGCGTGATGTGATACTCTAGCAAATTTGGAAAATTTAAGTATACAGTTCAGTGCCAGACAACAGAACAATACATTTTGATAAACCCAAAATATTACCTGTGCCTTCTGTTTTTGCATTGTGTCCAGGAGTGCCTTCCACAAATCTTAGTATAGGCGTGACACATTTTAAACCAAGTGTCCATGATTTACATTTTCTTAGAATACTTTTAGATATATCTCACCTTTAATATCACACATATCTTGGTACAAATGTAGCTATACTAAAGCTATTTTTGCCACTATAATTTAAAATCAGCAGGGCTGTTTTAAATGTAAAACTTGAAAATGTCAAAAAAGTATGTGTCAGCAAGTGCATGCTCAAATTATGATTTTCAAAAGGTGAATGAAATGCGATATATTAATTCCAAAGAGAACACAAACGTGACCAACTGATAAACATTTGTGTGCTAAATGCTTTAGGATAACATGAAAGTTCTTAGTAGGAATATATTTATGTTGTAAAAATGAAAAGGTAAAAGAGTAGTTGTGCTTAGAGGTGAGACAAACACTTTAATCTTTTATGTTCAGGGACAGCAGTGGTGCAGCTTACCACCAATGAGAGGCTGTATAAACACACCTGAGCAGTTTTACAATGTTGTGTTGGCAAACACAATAATCGACAGCAGCAAGACGCTGTAGTAAACATCTACAAAAGGCAGCAACATTGGTAGTCCTTCCCAAAGCAATAAAATGCCCTACTGAATAGTTAGATGAAGGGTATATATCATAGTAACAAGCACAGTGGGGATTACAGTCTAAGGCATGGCAAAGACTAGACGTATTTTTATATATTTAACATGAGAAAAATAACTAAAGACATTTTAGTGGTTGTCCAACAGTCTAGTAGCTACTAGACTATAGTCTAAACTATAGTCACGACCGAATGTCATTATAAAAATACATTCGGAGGCAGGGTCTCAGAAAACTCAGAACAAATCACAATTCGCTGTAGGCAGGACTACAAAACTAAGCGGAATACAGTATCTACTTACTGTATCTTTCTAATATTTGCTAAACTGCTTGCTATGGGCAGAGCGTGCCATGTACAGAACCCAAATCCCACTCAGGGAGACGAGGGTGTTGACCCAAATAGTATTAAATGTCGATTTCTGTCATGGATTAAGTATCTTGCTTGCCACACTCCAGCAAAACACAGTAATGATAACCAGCTGAAGTCAAGGATAACCAAAGTTAATGGCAGGGCAGGTAATTATAAAAATGTGAAACACGGACCATTAGGGATAAGTAATGTACAAATGGCAAGTGCAGGTAGCATACTGTACCCTTATTTGAGCTGGCACCTTGTCTGCTTTGTGCCAACATCAAAGGAAACCTCTAGCGCTAAGGCCATTAACCTCATTGGCACAGACAGAATATAAAATAATGTATATTTCTCCTTGGAGGTCAATAAAACTGCTATGTGAGTCCCACACACTCAGCTGCACCTGACACGTGCAATCACACCCACCATAGCACTGTAAAAAGAAAAAAAAGAAAACACATCTGGCTCAACAGCCGTGTACTGCGCGCATAACAAGTGCTAGCATCACCTCTCAGAGACGGAATGCGCTGCAGCGTGTTTGTCGAGACGCGACTCTGCCTGGGAGCTACAAGGCGTTATCAAGGGAGGCCCAACACTCGGGTGCCGAGAGAATCTTCCTGTCCCTTTGCTTTTTTTTTTTAAAGGGAACGCTGAACGCCGCTGCGTGAGCAGGCTGCATGAGCAGACTGCAGAGCGACGCCGTGGCGAGGCGCAGGGGAGACCGAGCTCCACTCAACTGTATCATCAGGGGCCATCGACGTAATGAGAGGAGATCTGTCCTGTACAGAGACGGGGAGCGCTAGCTAGCACAACAGACGGCGAGACTGACACCTGATTGGGAGGGCAGGGGAAAGCGGATGGCGGCCAAAGAGGAGGCAGCGGTTGGAGCAAAGGATACGCAGAAAATGCTGAGAGGGGGATACGGACTGTGACAAAAATTGGAAAATGGTAGAAAACAGCGAAAGGAGGGGAAATAGCTTGGTGGGTGAATATATTTGCGGTGCTGCCCAGCACAGTGATTTCACGAAAACATCCCAGGCTGAATAACACTAGAAGGCGGCCAACTGCTGGGTGCTCGAGAATGTGGCTCCTCAAACTGTCCCCAACTCACAGAACGGCGGCGAGAAGACAGAATGGCGGGTCAGGAGAGAACAACGGGGAAGAATAAGACAATATTCATATTCAAGAAAAGGATAAATCTGCCTTTATTCGCCGTCCTCCTAAGCTAGGACAACAGTGATGTGGAGTAAACACGTTCACAAACGGTCCTTCTCAAAGCTGTATCTGTTTATTCATCCATCTATCATCCAGGCCGCTTATCCAATAGGGTCGCAGTGGAAACATGGCCACCAGAGCAGCCCAGGTATCCCTGTCTGCAGCAACATTCACCTAACCTGACATGCCAGGTATCTGTGTCTGTTAGACACATCCATCCGGGAAGTCGTCCATTGAAACGGTTTCAAAAGTGCAGGCCATTTGAAATAAAATAAAATACGAGTGAAAACTTATTTTCCATTTAGAAAAGCCTTTGCTCTTCTAATAAATAATATTAAAACTGATGCTATGTTGAATCACCTATACGTTAACCTCTGTAGGACCCGCCATTGTTGTTAGCAAGTTTGTTTTCAAGTTGCCCTTGTCACACCTAAACCACACCAGTAGCTAACTACGATGCTGATTGGCCACACACACTATAAACGATTGACAACCTCTCCAGACTGATTCCCGAGGTGAAGTCAAACTGAAGCTCGCGAGATCACGATGGTCTTGCGATGCTAATATCCACCATCTTATCGGGGAAGGGGGTGGGGTGTTCCCCAGCCTCTCCCAGGCCATCTGGGAGATATAGCCTAATCCCTCCAGCATGTTTATCCATCATATTCTGTTATATGCTTTGTTAAAACATATAATCAAAGAACTGCTATAAGCCTATAAAAGTATAATGTTAATGTATATTATAAATAAACCATAAAGGCAATTATTTAGTCCATTAATATCTCATGGGAACATCAATTATTTATTTATGGACTATTGCTGAAATTAATAAGGCAAACATACAGTATCTATTCATCCATAGAGCAGAATATCGCTAGATTCAGTCACAGTGAGGCGAAGGCAAAGTATACCTCTAATGTGCCCAGTCCTGTCATTTGAGTGACAGTCACTTCACTGACGCAACATAGTGACTCTTTGAGACCACAAAAGCCAAACCTCCAAAGAGGTCACTTCTCATTTCGGCGTCCGTCTCTGCGCGCTTCAACGGAGAAAGTCATATTATTTTTCCAACACACACATTCCCCTGTGCGATTCACGTGTCAATCATTTTAGAGTGAGTATGGCTTAGCCTACCCCCCACCCCCGACTCATCTGTCAATCGGGGCAGCCGTCCCGTTCGGACGGGTACCCTCTGCATTTACCCTCACGTCCCGGGGCCCGGCTCAATAACAGTTGCGGAGTGCAGTGAAGAGCTAGGAATGTGAAAGGCCCGAGCCTGAGTAAACGTCTTCTGCTCTGTTTAATTAATGTCTCCATCTCCCATGCGGCCTCAAACGAGAAGGGTAGAGGTTGTTGGGGAAGAGGGGGGGTGTGGGTGTGTGTGTGTGTGTGGGGGGACGGGCGTTGACATTGATCAGAGCAGCAGGATGGTGGTGGCAGGCCGAACGAAGGTGCCGCAAGGGAGATTAGGTAGGAAATGTGGGAGAGGTGGAGAGGGCTGAGCACTGGATTGACAGAGAGACATCCCAGCAGACTGCAACTCTCTTGAGATATGCCCCTCCACCGAGGCCTCATTCAGCCTGTCAAAAAGCCTGCAGCGCCGGGCCCCTTAGGACCAATACTTTTTTTATTTTCTTTTTAAACGCACCATTGTCGACAGCCAGAACAGTACAACGAGGCACAGAGGATTCAGAGAGATCAAATATATCATTCTTGTTGAACACACCTGAAAACTGACCAAGGCTATAGCTTATTTTCTTTAAATAAATCCTAACCAATTTAAGTTCCTGTACAAAAACCAAATACAGCACACTGATATTTGTCCTTAAAATATCAAGGCTCCCGAGATAGCCAACCTCATCCTGTGAAACAACAGCGTGCGCAATTCACTTTCTTCCACCCTGCGGGACTTAGTCACCACATATTAAAGGACGGCACACAATAAACCAAGCCGGGAGCTAGTATGCGGCAGTAAGTGGAGTGACCGTGGCAGGGACCATCGCTCTCGCTGCCACCGGTTGTAGCTGTAGTCTTTCTGACCCTGTCTTTGTTCGCCTGGGAGGCCGTTGCCCGCCGCTGTTAACGATAAAACAAACAGACAGAGCCCATTTATACAGTCAGGTGTCACGACAGGGGATAAACGGCCTCCCAGCGCTCCAAGCCATTCGAGGGACCCACCGCTAATAGCTCCACTATCATCATCATCCTCACCATCCTCCTCATTATCATCACCATCAGGAGCAGCAATATTGGCGCTGGCAGAGGCTCCTAAGTGCCTATATGGCTACCAGGGATGGACAAGTAGTGAGATTGGTCAGATTGGACAGGACTCAAGGGCTTCGCTGTTAACTTGGCCGAGCTTTAGGCTACTCATTCTATTCGTGTCACCTGAATTAATTGCGTCAAAATAAACAAAGCAATTGCCGAAGACATGCGTTGGAGCTGAGGTGGGTGGCCGGGGGGCGGGGGGCGACAACTGCCACGTCTCGGGCAAACTGCGGCGAGAGCGACAAGAGAGTGGCCCTCGTCACGAGCGATATAGAGCAGCGCGAGACGAGGCGGCGGTGGGGGGGGGCATCCACGCAGGGGAGCACGAGCGCAATTATCTTCACGCCAGCTTTGTTGTTTGTCAGACGATCTGGCGCGCATTTAAGGAATCGGTTGTGCTCATTATGCGATGCCCAGAGAGAGAGAGAGAGAGCGAGAGAGAGGGAGAGAGAGGGTTTTTGGGATGGACAAGAGCACAGGCAGCAAGCAAAAGAGTCATTACTAGCCAGATAGACTTATCGTTTGTCTGTGCCGTAAAAGTATCAACGAGGATAAATAATAGCTTTCAGAATGCGTGCTCATTAACATGCACACTGTGGTCGTCTCTTTGAATCTCCAATCACTATAGAGTTACACACATCCCGCGGGAGACGTGCGTACACCTAAAAAGGTTGTCAGACCTCTCTTTGGACTATGGTGCTATGATCCGATCTGATGTCTGGGAGTGAAATCACTGACTACCTGACAGATGGTGTAACGTGGGCAAAGGGGTTATTTTCTGTCAGTGTGAAAATCATTGTGCTGGCACCATCCAATACAGCCAGCTGGTCTTTTTCATAGCACTCTGTCTCATTTAGGCTAAAAAAAACACAAAAGAAAACATGCTATTTTCTTTGATTTTGGTACACCTCCCCATGTGTCGACCTACTGCCCTGGGTGCAAAGCTTTGTGGAAATATTCCCAAAGGCTAGTACTGATAACAGTGGCTATTGTGACAATACCTGTTCACAACCTCCAATCTGCATGCCATAGGTAGTCGGGTGGCTAAATTGTCAGCGCCCCTGCCTGAGCTGTGCTGATCCAGCGCCATGGTCACAATGAATGAAAAGAGCAGAAGGGGTTTCAATCTGGGCATCCTCTACATTCACACTCGAAGAGGGACGCACGCCACTATTTCACCTGCACAGGAAAAAAAATACATAACCCTATTGGAAGGAACTTAAAGGCATAGTGTGTGAGCTAAATAAAGTCCCTATGAATCACACCCATTTATTTGAACTGTGGGAGTCTGGATCTGCTCTGACTCATACTGAGATTCGGACAGCAAGCCCCCCCCTTCCCCGATTGGATGGTTGTCAAGCCACTGATGTCCTCCTGGTACTGCCAAGCAAACAAAACAATAAACAAAGGGTGGCACTAACGGATAGGCTATACACATGGATATTACTGACAAGCTAAATATAGAGATTTTGACAGGACAATTGTCACAGACGCATAGCATCAATACATACATTTGACATTTTGTTTCACATATCATTTTGCATACTGCATTGCAGTGATGAGAGAAATAATATGTAAATATTAATTGATTTAATTTCATCATTTGTGGAACGCAATAACGGTATTAAGCTTGCATATGAGCACAGGACCAGGCTCTGTGATTCATAGGATGGGAACCAGTGTAAAGTCAGAATTCACTGTGTGATTTGTGTTTTAAAACGCAGTTTTAGGCAGAGCAGTTCCATTTGCGGTGTAAAAATATGCATAACGCATAATTAGCATTGTAAAGCCTTCTGCTTGCCTTGGATTCAAACTGAAAACGCATGACAGGACGAAGAGCATGCACACTTTCGCCCGACCCTTAAGTCGCATTTACAGAGTTATATGCTAGCATTGTGCTGGGAGCCTAGATGCCAGAGGTCACTAAAGTGGCATACAAACTAAATGTATTCGCTGCATATACAGAATTACTTACGAGATGTGGGATTGGGAGGTAGTAGTAGTAAAATAAATATAAAATAAAACTTGATCAGAACAGTAGCAAATAACACTCAATGCCCACTTTATTAGGTTCACCTTGTTGGTATCGGGTTGGAGCCCCATTTGCCTTCATAACTGCCTTAATTGTTCGTGGCATACTTTCAACAAGGCGTTGGAAACATTCCTCAGAGATGTTGATCCATATTGACAAGATAGCACCACGCATTTGCTGCAGATGTGTAAACTACACATCTATGATGCCAATCTCCTGTTCCAACACATCCCAAAGGTGTTCTATTGGATTAAGATCTGGTGACTGTGGAGGCCATTAGAGAACAGTGAACTCATTGTCATGTTCAAGAAACCATCTTAAAATGGATTTGAGCTTTGTGACATGGGTGCATTATCCTGCTGGAAGTAGCCATCAGAAGATGTTTAGGCCTAAGTGACAGAGATTCCCCCGCGGGGGATCGAACCCCGATCTCCCACGCAGAGAGCAGCTGCTCTACAAGGCAGGATGGGCCCTTGCCTGCATCGCCCGAGCGTCCTATGGGGTGGAGTCGGAGAGTGAGGATTAACTTCACTGCAGAGCTACCTGATGGCCACCGTTACACCTACACTATGGTCATAAAGGGATGGCCGTGGAAAGCAACAATACTCAATATAGGCTGTCACGTTTAAACCATGCTCAATTGGTACTAAGGGGCCTAAAGTGAGCCAAGAAAATAGCCACCAATCCATTACACCACCAGCCCCAGCCTGAACCGTTGATATAAGGCAGGATGGATCCATGCTTTCCTGTTGTTTGTGCCAAATTCTGAATGCCACAGCTGAAATCGAGACTCATCAGAGCATGCAACGTTTTCCCAATATTCTATTGTCCAATTTTGGTGAGCATCTGCGAATTGTAGCCTCAGTTTTCTGGCACCCGGTGTGGTCTTCTGCTGCTGTAGCCCATTGTCTTTAAGTTTGGACAACCAAGGTATTCTGCATACCTTGGTTGTAACGCTATTTGAGTTACTGTTGACTTTCTGTCATCTCTGCCCATTCTCCTCTGACTGACATGATAACAAGGCATGTTCGTCCACACAACTGCTGCTCACTGGATATTTTATTTTGGTCCATTCTCTGTAAACCCTGATAGTTGTGCGTGAAAATCCCAGTAGATCAGCAGTTTCTGAAATCACACCATGTTCAAAGTCACTTAAATCCCCGGGAGATTGTATGCTATTTGCGCAAATTGCGCATCATAATTTTTAACGGTTTGCCTATTTAAAGTGTTGGGAGTTCAGCCGGAGCACAGCGCCTATGTGCCAGAGCCCAGCTCCAGCCCAATTTAATCCCTTCATGTAATAGTTCTGAGCTATTTTGTCAGACACACCTCAAGTAGGCAATTTCTGGCAAAGGAATTCGAATTTGTTTTAGTTCAAATAACCAAAACATGAATAGAAAAACTTTACAGATATTTAATGTGAAATGTAAAGAATATTTTGTAAATCATTGCAAAGGTTAGCCAAATTAACTCTTCCAAAACACACCATAGACTGACACCATTGACTTTTAACTACACAGAGCCTATGTTTGTAGTGAGGAAAAAAATATCTGTGCATTAAAAATAAATAATTTAAATCAGCTTTCATGTGTATGGCTGGCCCAATTGACAGGTGATGTTGACAGAGGACTGAAATTCCATCCAAGGGGGAATTAAAAACAACCGTTTTGTCTGCAAACTGGAACCGAGTGGTAGCATAAATGAGTGGTATTATCATTCAGTTGCAACCCATTGTCTGTTAAAGCCTATAAACGCATCTTCTTATGCAACTCACAACGGCACCAAGCACTATATAATTTAAATTAATCAACCAAGTGTATCTAAGCCACCCATTATAGTTTAAATGTATAGGTTGCCGAAGAGATTATAGCGTTTTAAATCCATGATTAGATTTACTACTAAGGCTAAGGCTGTTGTTTCAATTGCATTCATCTACCCAGCCGTTGTCTTCAGTTTCTGATGGTGAATTATATGACCTTGTGATGCTTTCACTCACTTACAAACTTTCCTCCTTTGGACGTTCTTTTCGATCCAATTTTTGCGACTGCACCAAGCAACGCCACCTTTGATTGCATGTGCCTCCAACGGCGAGTGTTCCACCCCAACCCTTTATTTGGCCTAGTTCCAGCTGCAGCACAGGAGGGGCTGGCTCATTTCCATTGATCAAAATCCCATTTCTATTCCATCTGGTCTCTAGTCACCTGTGAAACTAGTTTTTAACCATAGATTCAAAGTGCAGAGCCTTTATACGTCTACGAATCTCCTTTTATTGGTGTTTATTTCCAAACATAAAAGCCGGTGGAGGGGCACTCAGCATCAGGCAGTGCACGTCGTTACATTGTAAAACACCGTGGCAGGGCGGTGCACAACATCAGCCATTTTTGTAGCGACACAGCCACGGAATTCAAAAACACACATTCCCTGTTGCAATCAACAGACGCATTTGTGCAACGCCAGTTGGGGAAAGGGGAACATGATCAATGAAGGCAGGAAAATGCACCGTTACAATTCCTGAGGCACAATTACTGATGCTGGCACTGCGCAATTAAATAGTGCCATTTAGACATTGCGGCTCCCGACTAATAAACCCTGCACATACAGATGAGTCAAATGGGAGGCTTGTAAGTGCATTGGCGCATCCAAACAGCTGGGGGAACGGATGACAGAAATGTAAACAAACAGTCTGGCAAAAATAATTACATAAAAGAAGGGTAAGGAAATCAGAACGCCGACATGTCTTACAATAAACCGGGACTTGGGGGGGATGGGGGTGGTCTGTACTGCCAGAAAAATAACATCACAATATGTAAAAAAAATCACTCCACAAACACATTCCTTGCGGGGAAAAGAACATTTACAAGTTTTATTGTGATAGAAATGTGCGTTTTCCAGGTTATGAATTCAAGGGGAACTTAATCTTGGACATGCAACCTCTACTTCCACACTGTACTGCTGGACTCCCCGCTGCCACGCCAACCCACCCACCCACACGAACATGTTTCTATGACATCCCTCCTCAAATCAGGACTCTCTATGGTGCAGCATGCTGCTAATGTCACATGTACAACAGAACATTTTAAACTGGCACAGTGGTTCTCACCCCCCACTAATAGCTGCAAGATGTCATTAGGAGGCATTGATTAGCACGTTCACACACACACACACACACACACACACACATGTATAAATGCTGTTACAAACTGTGTATTATTATGCTATTCAAGACAAATGGGGGGCTGGGGTTTAGGAGACCAGAGAACCACTGAACTAGCAACATGTCAAGCAGGTAATGACAGCTTCCTGTACCCATCTGGACCCCCCCCCTCCCCTCCCTCTATAGCCTGCCTAGGGGCTCTCCTTGTACTTGTGGTGCAGCGCGAGCACGTCGTCCTGGGAGACGCGGGTCCAGCCCTCGCTGTGCACGTGGTAGAGGTTGACCTGCCCGCCGCTGTAGGCGTCGCGGTACGTGGCCTGGTAGATGGCGCGGCGGCCCAGCTCGCACGCCTCCTCCACGCTCAGGTCCTGGCGCAGGCCGCTGTCAATCACGCCGTACGCGTACATGGAGCCCGAGCCCACCGCGAACAAGTCGCCGCACACCCGGTTGCCCTCCGAGTCCACGTAGTACAGGCCTGCGGGGGTGGGGGTGGGGGTGGGGTGGGGTGGGGGGGGGGGGGAGAGGGGGTCAGAACTGGCTAGCGATGGGGAACCTGTGTGCGGAGGTTTTTAGTAGACGAACGATGCCGAGGGAAGGTTCTGTGCGGTTTTGTCCCTCCTGACTCAGGTGCGAGGTTTGTCAGGGAAAGTGTACTTTAGCTCTTGCTTGTTCGCTACATTTCTCTCTCGCTCTCTCACACGAACGCACGCACAGTGTCCTCCAGAGAGAAAACATGAACAGCTGCATCCTCTCAACACACATACACACAAAAAATGCTGGGAGGAAAAAACAAAAAACACCACTAACACGACACTGGTAGATATGAACAGCTGCATCCCATCCATGGAAAATGAGGCCGGCCCCAGAACCTGGTGAGGAGGCACGGGGGCCAGTACCGTCTGGCCCTGGGCCCTTATTGATCCCAGCAGACACCAAAAATTAAATATCGACCCGAAACCTGAACTGGTGCAGGTGACCTCCCCCCCTCACTCATGAGAGCAGGGGTCTGACAAGCACAGAGAACTCTTCAAATTACTCTAAAGCACACGTCTGAGGCTAGAAATTCTGATTTTTTTTATAGGAATGAGCTACAGTGGTAGACTAGTGTGTGTGTGTGTTTTAGGGCTGGCCCCAAATATTCGATTATTCGGCTATTTGTTCGTTGGGTATGTATTCGATTTAAATATTGGGATTCAATAATGCGTTTTTTGACATTAGGCATGCAGTTTTCACATTAATCCTTATTGTCTCCATATAAACCCACATGTTGAAATGTAATTGCCTGCCCTACACTGTGTCAACACCATTGATTGCAATTGGCTCTGTAAGAAGAGAGCGAGTATTCAAATACTTTAACGGGAAATACCAGCAAATATTCGAAACCTATAAAATGGTATTTGGGACAGCCCTAGTGTGTTTGTAAAAATAATATATATAAAAACTTTATTATTGTAGTAGCAATGTTGTACATCTTTTTCAGAAAATCACAAATTAATGTTTGTGTCCTTTGTATTCACACACACATAAAAGACCCCCCCCTCCCCCCAGGCTTGTAATCCAGGGGAATGACCACTAGGCGTGTGAGAGCCAGTTGCCATAGTTTGTGGATACGTGAAAGACATTTGTTCCACACCAGGCCCGGGAGCGGAGTGACGCGATGCGGGTGACTACCGCCAGCCTGTTGCTTCGCCCACAGATGGCGAGAAGGCATGTTTTTCCAACAACGTCACGAGGTGAAAACACGTGAAAATTAGAAAAAATACCCGATGTCCAACTTTATAAAAAATGTTATCACCCACTTTAAAATTATAATTCACGTTCCCCAACATAACTAATGACTGTATTTGCGTCGTAGAGGCACTTGTGCAAATACGGTTAGTTCTAGTAGTTACAATAATAAAAAAAAAAGGTCCGGTAGGCGCTCAAAGGCTTCTGGCTGCTAAAACCACCTTAGCCAACCTGTTGTGAACTTGCCATGATAATCACCCGGTGCTTGCCTGCGCAACGGGGTAATTTGCCATTTCGAGGTCTGCCTGTTCCTCTTGAAAATTGTAAGGGACTCTTTATATGAGAGAGAGAGAGAGAGAGAGAGAGAGAGAGAGAGAGAGAGAGAGAGAGAGAGAGAGAAGCCAACATAATGGGCAAGGAGGGGAAGTTCTAAAAGGCAGCCTCTCGTGACGAGTGCCGTGGCTGTCGGAGGAGGTTGAGGGCTCTTTTGGGCGGCCTGACTATAGAGGTGCGGCGGCAACCAAACAGCACTTTGCAAATAATTCTATTCCATAACGCACCTGGAGCTTTTGGAGGGCCAGCTACGGCTGCCTACGTGCCACAAGAACCGGCGCCACAGAGATGCTGGAAGTGGGTACCACAGAGAACTCTCCCTCTTAGCAAACACAAAGGGGAGTGGAAAATTCATGAGCCTCGTCCTCCTCCGCCACCTCCCACCCGCCCGCCATTAAATCAGAAGCGCCTGCCTGGGTGGCAGAGGGTTCCGGTAGCAATGGCCGAGAGAGGCTCCTTCCAGTCCGTCAGTCAATTGACGGGTGGGAGTCCTCCCTCCCTTCTCTGTAAAAACGCAATGCTAGATTGACAGCTTTCAGATGTCGTTGAGGGTCCCCGCTTGACGACTGCCTGGCTGCCGGGCGTCACATGGCCCAGCGTCTGTCCGCTCGTCTACCGTTCTCTCTAGAACACAGTAGCTTCAGAGTGGAGAAAGGGCAGCGGTCAGGAAGGAAAATAAAGAAAGCAAGAGATGTAAGAAATGTAAATATATACACACACACACACCAGCCTGTTGGTTGGTGGCTGTTCATTCAGCCTGGGAGTATAAAAGCTGGCCATCTGCATTTCCGTTTAAGGAGCCCAGCGTACCGATACGTATAGAAGATACGAGCCCATCTAACCCTATTAACACACCTCAAAGCAGGCCACCAGAGGGCACTGTGCTGCAGCAACCATGTACCTTCTACAGTCAATCAAGCAGCAAAAATACACAGATTGTTGTAAAATTGCTAATAACAACGCCATTAGTTACCGGAGTTGCCTGTATCCTTTAGATTTATTTCACGCGCCACTTTAACCACTACATCAGGGGAGTAAGTGCTGTTGACATGAATGCGGCTGGCTAATAAGCTCCACTTTTAATCACAATTGATTTCATTTACATGACATTTACCTCTCCATTCAATCATGGGAAGTTGCGTGGTCCAAGGCGGTCCTCAACCCCTACTGAGCCAATACTGGCATCATTATTTCCCCCATTGATTTGCCCAGTATTTAACACACGTCACTTGCATCGGCCATCAAACCAGGCACTGTTGTTGTTCAGCGCGGCCCTTCTATACTTCTGCGCTACAAAGCTGCCATCGATCACAGCGGGAGTGCGGACATTACGTATGCAACCCAGTTGTCCAGGGCCGAGGCCCCGTGTCCGTCATTGTGCCGCTCGTTGGCTGGCCTGCAGTCCCAGCCGTTATCGATTTCCCATTACCGTGTCAATGTGGCGGGCCCTTTAAGCACACCGCCTGTGATGTACGGCCTCTCGCTGCACAGCCTTCAGAAGCCCTTTTGTACCGTTCACAGTACAAAGGGGGCTGACCGATGAGTGTTGCAGCAATGCCATCTAGTGGGAGACACCCGCAACTGCAGTACAGCTACATTGACCACCCACACACACACACTAATTCAAGAGAGCTGATTGACGATGCATTTTATGGATGAAAGTATGGACTTGGAAATTACTTTATATTAATATACTGAGATCTACGCACTTGCTTTTAAAGCTCCCCTGCAGTCAAAATCAACATTTTGGGGATTTTTGCACAATAGTTTATGTTTTAAACAATGTGAAGTGAACATGATACGCCCAATGATACCGACTGAAACCGCCAGTGAGAGCAATAGGCTAGTTAGAAACAATGATTTAAAAAGTTTAATGACATATTTCTAAGGAAGAAAACAAACCTAGTGACGTTTTAGCGATCAGGAATGCTTTGAAAACGACAATACGATGACTGCAATTCCCTTTTAACAATAATCATATTTTTATAAACAACCTACACATTCCTTCATATCCTCACAAAATGTGAGTCCATCCATCCATCCATCTTCTCCCGCTTATCCGGAGTCGGGTCGCGGGGGCAGCAGCTTCAGCAAGGGACCCCA
>JAODTR010013056.1:35500-53048 GCA_025399935.1 Amblyopsis rosae | reverse complement strand
TTCTCTTCAACACATCCACCCTGATAAGGCTGGGTCTCCCTGTATGCAGGTAGAACGCCATTCACGTTCACAACGCAGCGAGTCCATGAAAAGGAGAGGACCGTCACATTGGTCCAATAACTCATCAGTAAAAAAGATATTAGCCGTACACGTATCCCCAATATAATGGATAGGGGGCGGCTCCGGTCAATTCGGGTACTGCAAAGAAAACCTATGGGTGATGTCACGGAGGGTTTGCATATGTATGTGTATATATATACACGCACACAGTGCATGGTTATGACCCAGTGTATTGCGCTTTGCCGTACGCCCCCTAGTGGCTGCCAAGCAGGGTGAATCTGACCCAGAGAGGAAGGAGACGCGGCAGAAAGTGGACGACGACCGGAAGCACGAGATCGAGGCTGCCATCGTCCGCATCATGAAGTCCAGAAAGAAGATGCAACACAACGTCCTGGTAGCAGAGGTCAGTGTGACGGGACTCACATTTCCACTTTCTGCCTTCTGCCATATTTGAATCGCCCCGGGCGTTTTTTTATGGAGACGGTATAGGCAGGTGGCTTACGTCAATGCAACCCCATGATTGGTTAAATAGGTTAATTCTTACCATAAAAGCATATTGGTCAAGTTATAAAGCAGAAGATTGACTCTTTTGGATTATGATATGTGTTTGTATTTGGATATGTTCCTCCAACTGCCATATTTGCTGTTTAGAATTGTCCCATAGAGCTCCATTGAAAAGTGGCATGTCTCCTCTATATAGTGTCTCTGGTTAGACCCAACACTCCAGAACACAATGCAATGAGTCAATAGTACGGAGTTCTAATTGGTTTCATCCAGTGTGCAGTCACTTATCTCTCCTGCGTTTGCTCTCTCTCTCCTCAGGTCACCCAGCAGTTGCGAGCACGATTCCTCCCCAGCCCCGTAGTCATAAAGAAGCGCATTGAAGGACTGATCGAGAGGGAATATTTGGCACGAACGCCAGAGGACCGCAAAGTGTACACTTACGTAGCGTAAAACGATGCCAGTGGGAACCTTACCTTTGAACTGACAGCATCCTTTTTGTGACGGCTGTGCGTATGACCGGACTTGGAAGTGCTTTCGGCGTTGATTCTGGGAAACACTGGGAAGCTTTACTTTTCTTCCATCAAAATGTGTTTTAAACAAAAAAAAGAGGGAAAACAAAAGGCCTTGATAAGATGGGGAAGTTGTCCAGCAATATTAGATGTCCTTCAGTGAATCATTCTAAAGGATGGGATCTCACTTTGTTACAGATGTTTCGAATGTGGCCTTGGATAGTGGAGGTTCCGAGTGATATTCTAGATGAGATAGATGAGCATAAAATATAACGCTGTGGCTACATGGAGACCTAGAAAAATTTAAATTGGTTCCCCAGTTTATTCTTTTATTTTATATATGTTGCTGTAAATGTGTTCATGTTTGTGTTGTGGCACCATGGCGGTGGTGAAGATGGACACTCTTGGCCTTCCCCAAGAAGGTTTTAAACTCCAAAGCGGTGGTGGCGATCAAGGTTGGCGCTGGGATTGGGGAAGGAGGGGCATAAACATGCACTGTTCTGAACCTGGCATGGACAATGCATACTCGAAATCTATTTTGAGTAATTCATCTTTGCAAACAGTACTGTATGTTTTATTTGTATTTTTTTATATACGTACAGCTGCTTTAGTGTCGGGCGAAACAAGTGAACTAGCCATATCCTAGCTCAGTAGTCGTCAACCTTGGTCCCGAGGACCCACTACTGCATGTTTTAGGTGTCTCCCTGCTCCAACACACCTGATTCAAATGAATGGGTGGTTATCAGGCTTCTGCACAGCTATGACAACCCATTCATGTGAATCAGGTGTGTTGGAGCAGGAAGGCCACTTAAACATACGGGTCCCCAGGTCCAGGGTTGAAGACCCTGCTCCAGATATACGTACATTAGCCAGGTCTGTGCTGGTGAGTGTCATATGCTTTTCTATGCATGGCATATCTGACCTTTCTCATGGCACATTTACCTGCTCAGGCCTGCTGTAATATTGGGTGAACAACAGCCCAGAAGATAATTCACCTTTTGTGAATGGGATGTTCCTCCTAAAATGCAGGCTTCGGGGGAGGATTTCTATTTTATTTTTGTCTCCATTCTCAAATGCGTCGGGGTGGAACAGATCTAGCACCATGTTCTAATATGTACAAATTGTAAAATTATTGTTATTGTACTCACTGCTACAGTGGACTGTACAGGGCCTTGTTTTCATCATATTAAATGTAGAAGAAATGAAATTTCCTGATTTGATTGAATTTGCCCTTGTGAAAGCACTTGGTATGTGAATTTTAAAAGTGCTTAAAGCTATATGTATGTGTGTGTGTACTGTGACAATGTGTAAGTGAGAGAGAGAGAGATTGAAATGTTGAAAATGGTCTGAAATGATTTTGTAATCATAACAAAATGTAGTTTACTCCATATGGCTGAACTCATTTGAGCATTTGTGCTTTTTACTACCTTAATTTTGTCATTTAAAGGGCCAGTGGCTCACCTTTACACAATCAAGAAGTGTATATACTGTACCTTCTTAATGTTTTCCAGTTAATTAGTATTTTAATTAATATATTTTTTTTGTTATTTAAATCGGATTGTATAATTTAAGGCTTTATGTATGCTTTCAAGTGGTATTCTCCAAAAGCAACATGGACAGGAATGAAATGCTCTTAACTAATGTATTAACATTTGGGAGTTCTTAATTGTCAGGGGTTAGAGACTCCCAATCCATACCTCTTCTAATTCTGTTAGAGTCACCGTCTGGACTGACGAGCTTTCCTTTGTCTCCTCCCATATTACGGGAACCCTGCCATCTGCTGCTACTACTATAATGGACATATTTACATTTGTAGAGAAGCACACATCCTCGTCCCTTTCGCCGTGGTGTTAAGTAGACTTGCAGTGCAGTCAATTTCTCCTGTTTCGGCTCTAAATATATATATCATTATTTTTATGTTGCGTTTTTGTCTTCGACTTGAACGTTAAATCATTCATGATAAGTGATAACCTAACGGTACGTGTTTGTCTGGTGACGTCAGCGTCCCAACTTGAGACGAGGGAAGGGGAGAAGAGACATACAAGCTGAGTGGAGTAAAGTAGAAAACGGGGATGTGTCCTTCTCATCTGGATGAGAGAAGCTGCAAAATGTAACTCATGCGCCCAAGGTTTAAGTCTGGAAGACTCCGGCCGGGTGGAATCGGACCATGCTTCGACGACCGATCGTGCTGAACAGAGTTTACGATGAAAACGTGGACTCCGGAGCTGAAACTGCCGAGTAAGTTACGGTATCGTAGCAGGCTAACGCTAGCCTATTCTAGCTGTACGGTACCGTACTGTATCGTAGCAGGCTAACGCTAGCCTATTCTAGCTGTACGGTACCGTACTGTGCAATGCCACACTATCGTAGCGTACTGCTTGCTGTGGACTGGATATTGTTCTTAGCGGTTTTAATACAAATAATATGGTGAATTCGGGCTTGTGTTGCAGTTTTAACTCCGATTTGTGAAGATTACTTGTTACAAATGTTTTGCCCCAGTTTAGCTCTGCGTACTTTGTTAACAACAAAAGATAATGTGTTGTCATGGTGACCAAACGGGATACGTTTCCAAGCCAGCCACCACAAGCTTGGGAAATGTGTGCGCACATAATCTCTCTCTCTCTCTCTCTCTTTTACACTTACACATTGACACAGTACACACACATACATATAGCTTTAAGCACTTTTCAAATTCACATACCAAGTGCTTATACAAGGGCAAATTCAATCAAATATACATGATGATAATAATAGAAAACATCAAAGTATAGTTTAATAATAATACTACTAATAATAAAATCAGGGAAGGCTCTCTTATAAAAGTATGTTTTAAGAGACTTAAAAGAGTTCACTGATTCAGCTGACCTGATTTCTCCGGGCAAGCTGTTCCAAAGCCTCAGGGCCCTGGCAGCAAATGCTCTGTCCCCTTTTATTTATTTATTTATATATATATATATATACACACACACATTTAATTATTCAAATAAATGTATACACAAATCTGTCCAAAGGATTTGGAAAGGTATAATTCGTTTTTAGTGCAGTTAGCCGCCTCATATCTTTGTGTTCTCTCTAGATCTGACTGCAGTAAGATGTCTTCATCTAGCCGTAAGTATCGGGATGGCATTCCTCATAATCCAATTCATTCCAGTTTTTCAGTTTATGTACTGTAATAGATTCTATTCAGCCTTGTGCCATTGGTAGTACACCAACACTGCAGTGGTCCCTTGACTGAAAGGGGGGTGCCCTTTGATTTGAACTCTACCCTAACTTTAAACCTAGCTTTATACTCTTGATGTATTGCAAATGATGGACTTGTACAACATCGTGTACAGATGGGCCAAACAGTATGTACACTCAACAGATGCAGCCAATCATTTGTACCATCTAACAAAGGTGCATACGAAGGTCTGGGATATAGACTAAGGAGCGCTAAGCAAACGATCAGTCCTCCACCAACGTGCTGGACGCATTAGTAACGCAGGGATAAAGGCCTGAGCCGCTTTGTCGCAATGCCCATAATGAGCCTAGTTTCCCCTTATACGGTTGATTTCATGTCATGTTAGGAGTTATGCTGATTCTTACTAATAATTCACCCATTTGCCAAATGTGTTTAAATAATAATGACTTGTATTTATATAGTGCTTTAATAGATACTCAAAGTCGCTTGATAAAACATGACAAAAAGCAACATATATTACAAAAGATTAAAAATAAATAATGGTCTAGCATGTCTGAATGAAAAATGTGTAACATGTATTTATTATTCTTAAAAGGTTTGTGCTTGAATTTAACAATTCTTTTGAGTATTTAAGGGTTTGTTAATATGTTGTGACTACTGTAAACTAGTCCTGATGCCGTGCTGCTGTCATTGTTCTATCAGTGTATTTTGCTAAATGGTAAGTCAAGTTTATTTGTACAGCACTCTTCACAGACGGGTCAAAGTGCCTCACAGTAGCCATAATGCAGAAAAGTAAACAATATATTAAGAACAACCAGAATCCCCATCCCCATGTTGGAAAACATATGTCTTTAGCTGGTGTATGACCCATTCAGCTACTGACAGAAGTACAGTAATTGTAAGACACTGTGGGTAGAAGTAGGGTCTGCATAAATGTGAACGTTCCTCTGCTGTGGTCCCTAGCTGAAGTGACAGCGATTCGTGAGCAGCAGCAGCAGCAGCAGCTGAACGTGCACCTGCTAGCCAACCCCGGGGACTCCCTCCTACTGCAGCACACTGTAGACCGGCTGCTACGGCGGCTCTGCCCCAGCCTCCGCATCTTCCACGTGTCTGAGAGGGCCTCGCCCTTCAGAGAGCCCAGCCGCCCGCGACCCGCGGCAGGTAGATATGCACGTACTGTAGGGCTCCATCGCTGATTGCAGGTAGACGATGTTCAGCTGCGGAAGAAATGAGGCCACTGCGCATTCTTTAAAATGTAACTGCACCCCAGCTCTGAGCCTGACTCCAACTATTGCACACATTAGCTTCAAGCTAAATCTGGTAACAAGCATCTTTCCTCTCTTTTGAGGTTAATGTATTTTGTTACATGTTCCCTTTTACAAATTGAGCTAAACACAAATTATTTTTTTTAACCGATACCGTGATTTAGAGGATCGATTCAGTATCGCAAACCGAAATATTGCGACACTCAGGTATATGGATATTTTCTTCCACCGCTAGTCCCGGGTGTGTTGGCCATCCATGCTGTGGTCCTTGCCCCAGGCTGCTAGGGATGGCACCGATACGATACTGAAATTGGAAATCGGTCCGATACTGACTTAAATAGCTGGATCGGTATCGGTGACAATTGGACAGTTGTAACCGATCCATTGGGCTGATCCAATTAAATGTATTTACACATGCAAGTCTACTGTCAAGCATCAGCCATGTCTAACCTACCCAGGCCACACTATCAACAGCAGGTTAATAAAATGCATCCAAGTCCTAAAATTGAGATTGGCTGTCCTTTACTTTGCAACTTAACGTAAAACTTAATTTAACACTGGAATGGGATTTGTACTCTGTATCGGCCCATACACAAAGTGCCGGTATCGGGACTGGAAACAACTGTATCGTGCCGTCCCTACAGGCTACCCCTCCGTGGCCGTCACCTTCTTTCTCCACGAGGCCTACGGCGAGGAGCGCATCATGCGGGTGCTGGACTACTTCCAGAGGCCCCCCTGGCGGTACCACCACACCGAGAGCTGCTGCGGCGGCGAGGGGGGCGGCGCCGCGGGGACCATTCACGTCGGGCCCGGCCCGGGCCCCAGGGGAGGGTTGCTGCGGCCCTACCTGCTGCCCAGCCGTGACTTCTACAGCCTGGGCGCGGGCATGCCGGTGTGGGCTGTGCGGCCAGTGCACTGCGGCGGGGAGGTGCTGCGGCTGACGCTGTACAGCAGTCACCACGACTACGAGGACGCGGTGCGACTGTACGAGACGGTGCTGCAGCGCCACGCGGAGCAGCAGAAGGCAGGCTTCTGCTGGTTCAGCATCCACACAGGCCAGTAATCACACATTTGTATAAATATATACAGTACATACACACACTGTATGTGCCACCCCACCTCTACACGTATCCCCGTACAACCAGTGCTGTTCTGTGACCACGTCGTTCCTGCGTGCGTTCGTACAGAGCCAGGGCTGTGCCTGCAGTTGGCCCTCAAGCAGCTGTCTCCAGGGGTGCGTGTGGAGCCGTGCAGCTCCGCTGTGCTGCAGTTCAGCGTGGAGGAGATCGGCCAGCTGGTGCCGCTGCTGCCCAACCCCTGCACGCCCATCAGCAGCACTCGCTGGCAGACAGAAGACCTGGACGGAAACAAGGTCCTTTTCCAGGTGCGTGGCAACAAGGGTATTTACAAGGAGCAGGTGGCGGCCAGGTACACTATTGCTCTCAGCTGAAACGCTTTCACTGAGATTATAGACTGGGAGCCCTGTTTGCATTAGCGTTCACACAGCCACTCTGCTGGCGGACCAATCGGGGTGGGTTGGTGAGGTGAGCCGATCACAATGGTTGTGGCAACGCAGATTTCACCAGAGGTCGAAACGACTGTTAACACTTAACAATGGAGCGTTGCCAGACCATATTCACAAGGTGAATTTTGTGTCTGGTTACGCCAGGGTAAGGGTCAGGACCTTGCTCAAGAGCCCATGACCATTGGGTTTAGGGTCCATCACCTGCTGCATCTTGCACCACTAGATTAGCCTCGCTACCAAAACTACAGCAAATTGCAAGCACTGTGGAGTCAGCCACACACACGTCCTTGCTGTTGATTGAGGCTGCGTATTTAGGTCAGAGTTCATCAGTGTTGAACTCTAGACAAAATGAAATTGCTTTGCAACAGAAAGCAAATGCTTAATTTGCACTTTCGCTTGTATAGAATGGAAGTGTAAAGGAGGCGAATATAATTCTTGCACGTGTGACCGCACCCTCAATGTGGTGGTAGAGCTAGATGAAGCGATACAGTTTGGTCAATTGGGCCACTATATGGCAGTCTAAACTAATGAACAGTGGTTTTGCGGGATTAATCATTCACTGACTTTCGCTGTCATTACACCTAAATCACGCCCGTAGCTATCAGTACGACGTGATTGGTCAAATCAATTGTTACTCCATCTCGGTCGTAAGGATTTCAAGCTCTCCAGACTGATTCTCGCTGCACAGTCAAGCTGAAGCTTGTGAGGTCAGGATGCTCTCGCGAGGCTATTGGAGAACCCCGCTACAGAATGATTCATAATGTTAAATGGTTAGGTAGGTAACACTGTGGTTCTCTTGAGCCTCAGGCAGTCTTGCATAGCGGTAGACATGCCAAATTTATTTGCCCTATGATTATCTTAATACAGGAGCCAAACACAAATATCTGTTCACATCTTGTTTTAGACAGCGGGGATTTTTCTAAAGGTGGCTCACTGTAGGTGTGTGTGGCCAGCATCCCAACCAGAAACACTGCTCCATAAATAGGAGCAGTAACAGATGGTGTTTTTGCTTTCTTTTTTTCATAGACAAACTGTCAAAGAACCATTTTTCCCTCCTGAAAAGCACAGTGTAACAACAAGATAAATGCATACGCTAAATATTATTATGTTATACTAATATTAGTACTGTACCTTTTCTTATTGTTCATTGAATTTGTTTCTCCAGTGTTTTTATATTATTGCAACTGTGAAGCACTTTGTTACTATTGTCTGTGAAAAGAGCTATATAAATACACTTTACTAACTGAAGACATGCGGTACAAAGGTAACATTGCCAAATGTTGTGTGAGATAATGGATGATCCTTCTGTCCTGAAGGTTAAAACCCCCTCCCAGCCCCAGCGACCTTTGACCTGTGCCTTCCCTGTGACCTGCCCCAGTGTCTCTCCTCAGCGGTGCCCAAGCCACAGCCTCAGCCCCAACACCCCTCAGCCCAGGACAGCACAGAGCCAAGGTAATAACCACCAAAAGCACATCTTAGTTCAGATGTATCTGGCTTGGGCATTTTTCATGTAGCATGGTTGTTATGGGAAACACCAGGTCTAACTACGCCACTTGTGATTGGTCAACTGTCAAAAAAGCAGCAAAGATGGTTTTTTTTTTGTTTTTTTTTGTCAACTGAAAAATAAGCAGAGCTTCTGGGAAAAACGCCAATGGAGCTTTATAATACACGGCCCGCTCCATAGGCTCTAATGTAAGAAAGAGGCCGACAGCTTCCAAAAAGAAGTTACGTCTGAACGAGGCCTAACCTGGATACATTTAAATAGGTTATGTTGTTGTATATTACATTTTATACACAAGAAGGGAGCTAAATGAGAGGTCGCACATGTTTTATGGTTATCTTTAAATTAACTATAAAATGTAGTGTTAAAATACCAAATAATTTTTACCCTCTCATTTCCTGGTGTCATTAATATGATAGTTTCTCTCAAACACTTTCATTTTGTGACATGAAAAACTATTAACACTTTAACAGTCTCTAAACGTTAAGTGAAATTGTCACAACTCTATTGCTTGGCTGCTAAATGTAATTCATGCTTCAGTAAATTGGATCACCAAAATGAGGTTTTGCCTAAATGTTTTTCACCGTAGCAGGCAGCCCTGGAGGTTAGTATGACATGCAATATTCATGCAGTTATGTTGACACTTACTGCACTACACGCACACACACACACACACGTGTTGTCTAGCTAAGTGCTGCTTTGTATCAGATTGATCCTTTAGATACTGATTTAACAGTAATAGTATGGTACAGTTGGCTGGGGAAGGTCAGTACAAAGGGATATACACATTTGTATACAGTATTTAGTTTTGTAGCAATGTGCTACGTGTAAACATAACATTCACATTTCTTACACACAAAGGCATATACAATGAACAGAAACTTGATCAGTAAGATTGCAATTTATTTGATCATTAGTCACCTGGCAGGACATTTAGCAAATATAAACATTCCATGTCATAGAAATGTATGAACTATACATGCATGTCTGTCAGATTTTGACAATTAAATGGTAATTTTGCATGATGTGAAACAATCTGATAAGGACTGTATGATAATTTAACTGAGAATAAACTTCTCAGGTTTGACAGCAAGCCATGTGTGTGTAGTGCAAATTGTAGACACATGTACTTTACCATTTTGCACATGCGCAATTTGCTTTAATGAATATGAAATTCAAATCTGAGGTGATCAAGAAACCTTGGTCAGAGATTTAAATTTAAAATTATAGTATGTTCTACACACCTAACCTCAGAATGAATCAGACAGTGGCTACGTTTACATGCACACTAGTATTTTACCTATTATTCCGACAGTGGCAAATATTCTAGACTTGATAGGCGTCATGTGAACAGCATATTCCGTTGGGATATAACGAATTGGGCCTTTTTTCTGATTAAGCCACTGTTAAATGACTCAAGTGTAAGTTGTAGTAAAAACAGGTCATTCCCGTTAACGGAATCTAAAAGTGAACTTTTGGGTTTCACCGTGGGTTGCTAGGCAGCAGAGGCCAGGCTGGGCCCGGCCTGGAGAAGCTCCACAAGGCAGGAGAGCGGAAGAGTCCCGGCTCGGACAGCTGCTGCAGCACTCCCCCGGGGAGCTCCTGCTACTCCTCCCAGAGGAGCAGCCCGGCGCCAGCCCCCGCCGCGCACCCCCACGACTCCCCTCTGCGGCCCTCTGTCACCAGCTCCCTGTCCCACCTCCTCCTGGAGGAGGAGGTGCCAGAGACGGATGTGGACACGGGTGTCTTTGTGTCTCCTCGCCCTGCCGTCACACGCTCCTCCTCCATGGACCTCCTGCTGGAGCCCCGCCCCGAGAGAAGCGCCCTGCCCCAGGGCCAAGCGGGGACATGGGGCCCCGGGGGCCACGCTAACCCCTCCAGACGCCCTCTGGTAGAGACGGGCAGGACTACGGCCGACACCGGCGCTAAACCCCCGGCAGTGCGGCGCACGCACAGAGAGCTGGTGGACGAGTTCTTCATCTGAACACCTGCTGCAGTGCAGTCAGTCACACCACCACATAGGACGGACCAGAGACCAGACAGTCTGCAGATGGCTTTTACTTTGGATAAAAGCGTCTGCAAAAGCAGTGGCTACCATGTGGCCACAGTGGGTCCATACATCTCTAACATATTAATGTTATTCAGCCAACTGCATTCCTGATTTACATATGATGGACTTAATAGTGATTTAAGACAGCAATTTAGAGCCAGTGTACTCTAGTACTGACTGGCTCTCTGGACCACAGAGCTAACCGTTCTGTCCATCATGAATCAAACATTAACCACTGTACATCTCCACAATGTGACATTACGGCACCCTGTTGATTCATGCAGGATTATAGTAATTTATGCAATTTTGCCAGTAACTAATTTATTTATAAACCCCTGTATAGGCCACAACAGAATACATAGATACATATTTGTTTAATCTCACAACAGAATTTCTTTATTTTCTATGGTTATGTATGCAGTACTGCTGCAGTTATATTTTGATAGCAAACTAACCAATCGCTATTTGCAAACACTAATGAAGCTCTGCAGTCTTGTTTTAATAGTGTCATTGTTTGAACTCCATGGTGTACATACATAGTGTTCAAGTCAAAAGTATTTATATAGCTCTTAATCACATTGCAGTCTCAAACGGCTTTACAGCCATGGAAGCAAACACCTATATTTATATTTACACTTCCTGTTGCAGTATTTGAATTCAAATAATAGTGTTTAGCCTGCTGTGTTGTTACATAGCCAAATTACTGAACTGGCATTTACAAATTTATTTTTCATATAGACATCTCCATTGAGTAAATGCAGTATTTCTTTACAACTATCTAAACCAGCAAGTTTCAGCCATAAGCCATTTCAGGGGTTAACTAGTAATGTAGCCTGATGGCTCAAGAAACTGTAGGATTAACTACAGTAACAGTAATAATGGAAGAATTAACTGGAATTTCCATGAAAATGTGTCGGGGAGTTAAACCCACAGGGCTTATGATCACTTTTTGGAGCAGTGTAAAAAAAAAAATATATATATATATATATATATATATATGCGCATTATGTTATCGTCTTGGAATAAATTATTTCTCTTGCCACATTTGCTACCTTGGTATTTAATATAGTTCAAAGTGCAAGTAAAGCAATATTAATATATACAGAATTGTTTTCAAATTCAATTGCACATTTTATAATGGTATAAATATATTATTGCTAAGCAGTGTATCCCATAACTTTTATCTACAAGGCAAGAAATGTACAGTAATAGTCAACTTTTACCCAAATGCACCAACATGTATCATAATTGCACTTCACCTTGAGATCACAGCTCCCCCTACTGGTTAAAGGATGTTGTTGCTCTGTGGCGTGTCCCTGCAGCCGGTCCAGCTGAGCTCCCGGGCCCACTGGCCTTTTCGGGTGACCCGTACCTTCATGGGGTCGAACCTCCAGAAGCGCTGCTCCCTGAACAGGTAGAGGCGTCCGTCGGGCCGCATCAGCGCCCCGTTGGCCCTCTGAGGAACCCCGGTCCAGTCCGTCAGCCCGCGGGGGTAGTAGGCTTCGGGCCGCAGGGTGCGGAGGTTCAGAACGGAGTAGCGGGAGCCCTTGAAGAGGACCAGGTGGCCCAGCGGGGCGTAATAGAAGGCACAGTCGGGGTGGCGAGGCAGCCCCAACTCACTGCTCATCCTGGGGAAGCCTGGGTCCAACACGCTGCCTGAGTAGCACCACATGCGCCTGCCTAAAGGCACACAGGCAGCACACTGGCATCAACCTAACTCTACACTTACTGGGGGCTCCATGAGCAGTGTTAGGCAGTAACAATTTACCACAAAAAGTACCATTTTGCTGCTCCTAGCAAATTTAGGGTAGGCTAATTGAACCAACCTGTCAATCATCTGGTTTGAGAGGCTGCAATGTTTTGCTGATTGTTGACTCCTAAGGTTCATTATTGTTCCAATGAAGTGGATTCAATTCTATAATAAAATGAGCTGGCTACACAGGTTGTCCGTCATGTTTCAGAAGGGGCGAGGCAGGGTAGTGAAAGTAATATAGTAATGTAACAAGTAAAGTAACTACTTTCTTTTAATACCCAGTAATAAATAAACTAATCTTACTTATTTAACGAGTAATAAGTCAAAAGTAACTTATTACAATTCCTGGGTAACTTGCCCAACGTATAATAGGCTGGTGTCACAGACATGGATTAAGACTAGTCACTAAAACACTTTTTCCAATGGAGATCTTCATTGGATTTTTCTTTTAGTTTTGGACTATGCTTAATCTTCTTAAAATGTCTGAAACCAGCAAATATTAACTAATTGTCAGTGAACCGGGCGTAGCCTATATACAGTACACATACACACAGGCACAGCATTGGCATAATGCCATCTCTACATTCAGGTTTAGAGGGGCTTTATGGGTAACATTACAAACTACTGCAGTGTAGCAGCAGTTTAAAATAATTCAATCATTTTCACACATACATTACCCTTCGGAAATTTACTGTAGATTTTTTAACTTTACATTTTACCTATAAAATTATTCCTGCGCTTTGAGGACCAATTTTGAGACGGCACAAATGACCATACAATTGGAAAAGGGTGAATTCTACAATAGGGGTCGTTTAAAAAGGTAGTCAGTTATTGTGAGTTAATATTACACTTTGTAAAATTCACCAATTATCTCCTTTCATTTTGCTGTTTTACCGTTACCTGTGTGTGCTGAAAAAATAATCTGGTACTTCTACACAGCCCTGGCTCCGTAAAAAGGAACATAAACGGTCTTTAAGCACAACAATGTCCTTGGCTTCTCAATGTATTTCAATGTGTGGGTCGGAGCTTCTGAGGGAATTTGTTTTGATAACAAAGTTAGCGAGCGTTCTTGAGAATGACTGACCCTGCCTTCAAGTGATGCCACTGTACCTTTGAAGAAATACCACTTGGAGTCGAGCGGTGAGAAGGCGGCTGCCTCGATGGTCAGTGGGAGGTTGGCCCACCGCTGACTGAGTGGAAGGGGGGGGCTTACGACCCCATCAGCTGTGACGGTCCAATACACACTGCCCCGAAACACCAGCACGGTGTCATTTTGGTCTGGACAACGCACACGCACACAAGCAAAGACATGTTATTAATATACAGTACACATCCAGCACAGGAATAAGGTAATTTTCAAATTGATATGATTATTTCTGTGCTGGATGTGAGGCAATGGACCTTTAGCCAGATGTGAGTTAGCTACGCCCATGGGTGGGTCTATCAGACAGCTGACCCACTTGGCTCTGAGACGATAAACAGAAAATCGGAAAACCGCAGGATATAAGCTACCTGATGGTTTCAGTTTCTCATTTAAATCTAGTAGCCTACTATTTAATTTTAAATTAAATAAAACCGTTTACCATCTGCAGCCGGTAATTTCCGACGGCGAACGCAGTGACTCTTGGTTATCCGACTGTGGTGCGTAGCAACCTATTTTGGCCTTCTGATTAGATTGTCATTCTGTACAGCGCTTTGAGAGGCCAGTAGGTGATAAAAGTGCTCTATAAATGCAGTCTATTTATCATTAGCATTGGCCAAAGTGTCTCAATAAAAAAAGAGCATAAGTTTGAGCTTGTGTTTATTAATATGTTTACATTTACCTATAACTAATCTAGTTGTAATGAGCTTTTAGCTAGTTAATGTTATGCTTGGTTAGCTTAACGTGCCTTTACTCAACAGGCTACGTTCAAACTATTCCCATATTAAGAGGTAGTGCTCCTGGTATTCCCATGCATACGTCAATAGGCCCATACCTATAGTGATGGCATCAAAGACGCCCTCACAGTACAAGGGACGCGATGATGCGCCAGGATTCTCCTGGGGCACCTCTGCCAACTCCCACTGCTGCAGGGCCGACCGAAACCCCTGGCCTGGCCACCTAACAGGCTGGCCGCCTGAAGGCTTACCTGCAGGAGAGAAGTTACAACAAGAGGGAGTGAAAATGGTGACACTGAGATACAGCACTACTGTTTCTTATTCTACATGGCACACTTTGGGATTTCTTTAAGGACCCATCCATGAAAACCAAGTGATTCTAGCTGTATTTTCCATTAGCAATGTCGATGTGACACAGACAAGTGCTTGGCCTTTCAACGTGGACTGTTAGCTGTTACCTGGTCTGTATTTGCCATAAAAGGAAAAGAGGCGGAGAAACAGGCGTATAAGAAAACTGTGTGTTTATGTGGTTGACACGAACAACAACAAACTATATTCTGCCTGTAGTCTAGACGGCGAGGCGGAATTAACGCGCATTATGAACACCTTGAAAACCCTGCTGAAAATGAACCATATGTGGTTAAAAACCCATAAAACTATGTTCAAATCTCGTTTCAGTACTAGCAGTAAAGCAGTCGTTGCCTCACGTCAACACAGATACATGAAGGGGACGGGGTGGGCAGTGACTTGTTAAATTTAAAGCAACAGTCACTGGAATCTGACAGTTTTTCGAGAGTTGTGG
Source organism: Amblyopsis rosae (assembly GCA_025399935.1). Lineage (NCBI taxonomy): Eukaryota > Metazoa > Chordata > Actinopteri > Percopsiformes > Amblyopsidae > Amblyopsis > Amblyopsis rosae. The sequence goes on along the minus strand of JAODTR010013056.1, from coordinate 38,020 downwards.
TTGTGATGGTGCTATTCCACATAATCTATGTGGTATTTTCACCTAAGATGGTCAACTACATTGCATTGAGAGTGTCCACAAGAGAAAAGGAACATGAAATGACTCCTTTAAATATAAAGTGTGTTACAAATCAAATGTATCATTAGTACCATTATTACTAATATTACAGCACAATATTATGGACTTAGTGACTCAAACACATTTTCACCAGAAATGCTACATTCTCCCACAAATCACCAGCAGTGGTCTTGCACTTGGTATTGGGCGGAGGAGGACACACCTTGTCCTCTGTCCATGCATGTCCACGTCAAGAGAATCTAAACATTTTCTAAATTGGAAATCATGGGAACGACAAAGAGTTGGCAATTCTGCTGAAACAGGAGTCGGATACTGCTAAACATCTAAATTCTCTTTTTCCGGGAAATGGCCGTCTTTGTGTTTACATGGTAGGAGAGGTGGCCGCGGTCAGGAAATACACATACGCAGACAGAACATACGTACATCGAACCTGTCAGAGAAATATAGCATGTTGAATGTTCAGCACTGAAGAAAGAAACCAGATTTTCACAACGCTATTCTTTGCACAAAACAACAGACGACAACACACACACACACACACACCATCAACCAGTTGTGCTCTGATGTCAGTAGGGCCCTTTTGTTTGCAACGAGCTGAACAAGCATTTGTCTAAGAAGTGGATAACATCAGCGCACCCATGACTGAAGGAAGTGGTTCGCTGCCTGGAACGTACAGCGTGTGTGTGTGTGAGTGTGAGCTTGCATATTCGTGGGAGTGCATACGTTAAGTTGCACTGTGCTCGTTCAGATGGTGTAGAATGCAAACGGTGTCTACAATGAATCCGTGTGTCATGCTTGTAATAGATTTTATACTGACACTATAGCATTAGCACCAAATCTGTGACCTCTAAAAAGAGATGGCTCACGGCTGGCCAATCTGTTTACATACTATTGCGTGCATCACAATTATTTAACATCAAGCCACAAGGCCAACATCAGTGGGCTGGTTCACTGGCAACCCCCTCAAGCCAGCCAACCAACCAACCAACACAGACAAATATCTTAGCAGATGCAATATTCTCACAGCAGTATTCTGGGAAAGTGGCTTACTTATCTGTGTCTGGATTTACTTTTTGTTTTCCCCCCTCAAGGTTAAAATGGGAACAGCAAATGCCTTTGGCTCATACCAGCCACAGAGACGACATCAGGCGCACGCACACAGGAAAACCTGCTCTAGTCATGTTTCACCTGAGCGCTGCATCCACCGGAGAGTTCCCTGAAATCCTTTCTGTGGCAGATTGTGTTACGTAGTAACTAGTAAGGTTTACTATTCAGAAGAAAGACATTTGCCAGTAGAATGCATGAACTCATTTTAATTGTATATTCTTAATTGTCATTTGTTTTATTTCACTGCAACCATGGCACAAATACACTTTACCTTCAGGACAGTTACTAGCCACCTCAAATCTGTGAACTTGACATGTTGTCCTGACAGTTCACAGGGACTAGGTGCTGTTTGATCTAATTGGCCGAAGCATCTAAGTTATAGCACTGGGGGTGAAGAGGTAGTTTGCTGCAGTTCTCTTTTGGTTTATTCTTCCCCCAAGGTTGAATGAGGGAGGAGAATGTTTTGGAGAGCAGATGTTTCCCCAAACAGCAACAAAGGCATTAGAACTTGGCCTGGCCCTGGATACAACATTCTAGTGAGCCAGATTCCAGGCTCCAGGATGAAACCTGTTGCCCCACCATGCACACATTCCTCCACATATCTGCCTGGGGATGGTGGCGGGGGTTGGTGGGAGATGGAGGGCTGCCATTTGCAGCTGCATTACACCTCCACTGGGTTAGCCACACCGCAGACAGCCTTTAACCTTATTCCCAAGCTAAGTAATTTATTTCCTTTTTTTTCCCCTCTAAGTGATAATAACGTAAATTCAAACGTGTTTTAATCAAATTCTTTGGAACGACTACCTATACAAATCAGCATTCATAACCCATCTGATGAGTCTCCTCCACAGCAGCACGTGTGGAAACCTGCCTGACACATGCCCAGGGGCAATGCACACTAGCAGTACACAGATAGGACTCTGCTTGTCAAACATGAAGACGCGACGCGACGTTCCCAGACAACGCACGGGTAATGCCGCTAAAGTGTCAGCCCGCTAAACACTGTGCTGTCTAGAGGGGAGATACTGTCTGCCACTGAGGCACGTGTGTGTGTGTGCACGGCACGCGTTATGCATGTGTGTGCGATACGTGTTATGTTTTATGTGTGTGCGCGTGTGCGACATGCATGGTGTGTTTTATGTGTGTGTGAGCGACGCGTGTGTGTTGTGTGCGCGTGCGTACGTGTTATGTGTGTGCGTATTATGTGTGAGTTATGAATGTTATAAATGTGTGGTTGTGTGTGTTATGTGTGTGTGAGTTATGAATGTTATAAATGTGTGGTTGTGTGTGTTATGTGTGTGTGAGTTATGAATGTTATAAATGTGTGGTTGTGTG
>JAODTR010013056.1:0-35400 GCA_025399935.1 Amblyopsis rosae | reverse complement strand
TGAATGTTATAAATGTGTGGTTGTGTGTGTTATGTGTGTGTGAGTTATGAATGTTATAAATGTGTGGTTGTGTGTGTGCGTTATGAATGTTATAAATGTGTGCTATGCGTGTGCGTGTGCTAGAATGCAGTGGAAGTACATCACATTCACAGTATCTCTGCTGACCTCGGTCTAGACTCCACCCAGACCTGCAGCCACACAGATGCTCTGTATTATTATGCTAGTCTTGTGCGTGTGATTGAATGTACACGCCCCCCCCTCACCGTACAGCAGCTGCACAGCGACGACGTCATCCCAGCTCAACACCAGGTGGCGCCCCAGCTTCCTGTAGTAGGGGGACATGAGGGCGTGGCGGACAGGCGAGTGCTCCAGGCCCAGTGTGTGGCCCACCTCGTGGGCCGCCACCAGGAACAGGTTGTGGCCCTTGTGTCCGTTCAGCGTCCACCTCTCCGCCATGTCGAAGTGGGCCTCGCCCCTGCGTGGCAGGAAGGCGTGGGCTAGGGTTCCCCCTACAGGGCGGGGGTGGTAAAACAGCTGTGTCATCCACCTGCTTGCATGCTGGTTTAAACTTTAACTGTCCAAGTTAAACGTGACCAGAAAGAATCAAGGCGTGTTTCATCAAATATGTTTGACATGAGTATAGTTACAAGAGAAATGGGTGTTAGCCATCTTGGTCTTTATGGTTCTTTTTACTTATTTAAATTTATGAATGCTTGTTTTTATGGTTTTAGGTTGTTTTACTATTGTTCGTGTGTGTGTGTGTGTGTGCGTATGTATGTATGCATGTATGTATGTATATATATATATACACACATATACACACATACATACACACACATACATACATACTTTATTCTAAATAGGCTTTTAGCTATATAATATTCAGCATTTTATTAATTCTATTTTTTTATAATGATCGGAGAGTCACAGGCATAACACATTTCATTGCATCCTGTTGTACCTTGTACTTAATGCACATGACAATAAACCTGCAACTTGCTCAACAATGCCTACAGGCAGGCCCATATTAAATAAACCACACCCCTAGACTGTTCCGGCCCCTCCCACAGAAATGCCAACCATGCCGATAGCTAGAAGGAAACTGGGATTTGTCAAGAGTCGATGGTTCCTGAAGTGGAATAGCTTCACTCTGTTACTGAACGCAGTCATACAAAACCCATTGGATTTAGTCTTTCAGCGAACATTTGAGTATTTATCTATTCTGAATTACCCCAACTGCAATAGCAGAACTCACCGTAAGAGTCATCAAATTCTTGGGAAGGCCAATTCTTATAATAGCAGTTACAATATACTGTTCATAAAAGAGCACGATATAATATATAAATAAAATGACATTACGGGACATCCATTTTATATAAATATACAAATATATAATTTTCTTTAAGGAAGAGAAGATAATGAACGGCCATAGAAGAATGTGGAGTCTACCGGGGCCATCGAAAGCGTTGCTGGTGCCGTCGTTGTGGTCCCCCTCGTAGAAGGCCAGCCGGATGTCCGCAGGGCCTTCAGGGACCTCCTGGAAGACCAGGCCTGACACGTTGCTCCACAGCTGGAAGGCAGCTCTGACCGCCAGCCGCACAGGCCCAGGGGAAAGGAGGCGCGGCCAGTTGACCATCTGATAGGTCAGACGATGCTTGTACCACCTGTCCCCTGGGGAAGACACATCCAGAGATGACACAGGATCAGGGGTGCTATTACGAACGGGTGTGGTGAGGTTTTCACAGTGCAGTTCTCTTGATGTGGTCGCCAATATAACTGTGCGGTTTGCTTACACACACACACACCAAAGAAAACATTTCTCTCCTTGTTAAGTTCTTAGTATATTGGCACTTCTAGCAATGAATGCCTTGTATATTAGACAGTGTATGTTGTATGTATAACATTGTTAGCCTTGATGACAGTGAACAATGTTAGCTGTGTACGACAACTCTTCTAGTGTTGACAAATGTACTGTTTGTAAGTCGCTTTGGACAAAAGTGTCTGCTAAATACTGTTAATGTAAATAGGTACAAAAAGTGACTTATATAATAAGTCACTTACAAAGCTAATTAACAATGAGGGCACTCATTGAATGTGAGAACAGCCTTAATGACGATACCAAAACAAAAATACTTAAGAGGGCAGTTATTTTCAGCCACAACTTAAACCTAAACTCCTCAACTCCTATCTCACAACTCCTATCTCAAACCATCTTCTTACACATTCTAATCTTACCATTTGATTATCTACTGTGTCAATAATGTCACCCATAAAAAAAATATTAAAAGAAAACATTATACAGTAATTATTCCCCTTTGAAATACACGTTGACAACCACTGGGGCTTTTCCTCAACAATCCCACATCTGAAATTATAGGATATGAACCGTGTTAGCTCACAGCTGGGTAAGCAACCCTAACAAGCACTGTTAAGTGCATGCTTCGCTGAACAATTTGTATAAACATGTGTAGTTGCTCTGCTTAGGTGTAATTGTATATACAACAAACGTCATAAGACATTGGTTCAATGATACATGGAGAGGAAGCTGGGGTATCCTAATGTCCAAGACTTTAATCTCGTCAAGTACACAGTAGTATTACGCTACGTGGTAATCTAGGAACACAAACATAACACACAAAGCATTGTACACACAGTAATCAGTCAGCAACCCATGGAGGAAACAGTAATTAGATCATGTCTGTCAATGCAGGTCAATGCAGCAATATGGTAGAATGTGTGGCAAACAGCACACAGGTTGCTAGTAACGTTTATGACTCATTGCACCATACGGACAGATGGGTACACGTATCTTCCTTAACAGGCGGATGGGATGTCTGTTTTGCATTTGGTCATGTGACAATATTTTTGATTCACGTTCGCATTTAAACACATTGTGATAGGCTGAAATGCACAGATTTGCAGTATTATGGGAAACCATGTGCATTTTTATCCCGCTTTTAATGATTTATTGTGGATTTTTTTTATGCTATTATTGTATTGTATGATCAGTTCTGATAATTAGATTAGATTTTCATATGTTGATGTTCATGGATTTCTTTTTAAAGTGTATATTTACTATTAGTCACACATTACATTTAATTATTAAAGCCAACACTTTCAAATGCTTTTTATTTGATGTATTTATCTGCTACACAGGCTGAGAAATGTTTTTATTAGTAAAATATCAAATTTTTTTTATAAAACTTTCAGGATGGGAGGAGTCATTTATACCGAACCCTTAGTCCTTAAATCGGTTAAACCAACACGCTAGCTGCTCAACCAAAATTATGGTGTGGTCAGACTGAAGCTATAAAAAAAAAAAAAAGGGCGCACAACAAATTTATTAAAAATAATATTCTTCACATGGCAGTGCATTTGAATGAGACATATGCTAACAAGCCTGTACATAGTTCATACTAGTCATACCATAACAGTGTATGCCAAAATAGCCATGTAGCCCATCATATCAGGACTAAATAATGTAATTTTTGACACTCGCTGAATGTAGCAGTGAACTTTCTGGTTTTCCTAACAGACTAATACGATGATTACGCGATTTCCCTCATGTGGCCACGTTTAACTGCTCGACTAAATTAGGTCTATTGCAACATGCAGTCTAAAATGTGTACTCTACTAAGGGGAATATTTCGGCGCCTTGTCTCCTTACCAGACCTCCCTGGGGGGGTAAAGGGTCCCGCAGGATGCTTTGACAAGCCAGGAAGTCAGATACCGAAGACATTCCAGGACTTCCCTTATGGAAGCAATTAGTTTTATGCCCTTTATTGCTGCCGTCGGGGGGGTAGAGAACTCTATGGCAGCTATTAGGAAGTGATCCAGATCATCTGATATAGAGTCAAGCGGTGTAGGTGGAGACACAATTTGGCAGAAAGGCATGTTGAACTCACACACACACACTTGGCATTGCATCTCTGTGAAAGAAGCTTTGTGTGCTATCATAGTAAATGGTAAATGGACTGCATTTATATAGCGCTTTTACAGTATTTTGCCTCAGATTCACCCATTCTCACACACCGATGGCGATTGCTGCCATGCAAGGTGTGACTAACCACCGGGAGCAGTTGGGGGTGGGGGTAGCGCTTTATGCATCGTGCTCAAGGATGCTTACAGGTAGGTGAACACCGGGTAGGTCAACACCATTTGAACCCACAACCTTCCGGCAGGGAGCCCAACACCCAGACCATTAGACCATCCTGCCCCTATCAGTAGGCCAAACAGTAACAGAGGAGATGAGAAACAGGGATTGAGATACCCCACAGATCACACGTGAATAGATGCATCAACTCAATAGATGTCAAGGCAGTGCACAAATCCATAAGCACGTTTGTCTGAGAACTGCAAACAGACCTCATCTTTAAGCGGCCCATCTGGGAGAGGGGTGTGATGGAATCCAAGTTCAGTAAATATTGTTCGGAGCAGCCATCACAGATACCATACCGTAGACGTGTGTTCCCTGTAGCTGCAGAGGCATTGCAACCCCCTCGCAGGATGAACAAATAGGGTGTGTGTGCTTGTCTTTGCTGTGTTCCATCACTGATGCATGATTTGTCGCTGGATTGCATAAACAATCATCAAGTCAGTTAAGTGTATTCATTAAGCTCTTTATCAACGGCTAGTGAAGAACATTATGTAGAAGCAGGACGCCACACTACAGTCAGTCCATCGGGGGGGAACTGGGATGTGTTTACCCATGCAGCAGAAAGAATGCATCAGGTGCTGACATGAACAGACAGCGGCAAACATTTGCCACTGTTAACATTCTTAGAGCATTAGCCAATCTCTTTATTGACAGTGAGGAATGCAAGGTTTCCACAGTCACGACTGCAGGCACAAGTTAAGACAGAGGGTGATAAATCACAGTTAAACTGAGTCATACAGTTCCAAATACAGTATGGGAGTTGTAAACATAACCAAACATTGACTGTACTTTGAGATGCAAAGCTGATAATGAGTTTTGATTTTGAGGTCACGGTTCATTTTCATTTCAAATTCTTTACACACTGCAGTATTTTATACTATAGCTACATTTCGACACACTCTTAAACATTCACTTTGGTAGATTTTCACATATTCATACAGTATTAGGTTGATATTCCAAAGTAACTGTAAAAAGGGTAAATGCAAGATATTTTGTAGTAATCTAAATCCAATTGCTAGTTAGAAGGGTTAGAAGTTGCTTAATCCTCTGAAGCATTTTGTTCCGTAACAAGCAATTGCATTTTGCATTAATTTGGGAAAATTGCTATCTAATTTCTGAAGAGCCGTTACATAATTAAAGTAGATTCATTTGTCAAGCATTTGTGACATTTGTAAAAGGGAAAAACAGGTCTTGGAATGGTTGTGGCGCAGTGTTAACACAAGTTGGTGTGAGCTTTGTCTCAGCCTCTTCTGTTCATTAGCACTACATCACATAGGCAACTCTGTGCTTAACGTCTAATGCATATACCCGTGTAAGCTCGACACGGGACTCTCAGACGTTCGGGAAATAATACTGTCGATAACCATTGGCTGTTCGCATTGTTCGCATTAACCGCATAACCGCAACCTACAAAATGTACAGATTTACAAGCCAGAGTCCTGTTTAGTTTTCACCATTGCAAGTTTAACGTTCGGCTTGGTCATTGAGTTATGTAGTTGGTTGTCCTGCCTACATGTCAATCAAAACATATTGCTTGTCAAGTAGGCGGGTACTGACGCAGTTAGCCAGAGCTGAGTCCCAGACTTTTCGCCATCTTACCATTCTGTGCATGAAAGAAAAAAAAAAAAAAAAAAAGATCTGATATTTATATACAGTCCTGGGTCCGTAAATAGGAACATAAAGTGCCGAACACCGCTCATAACAACAAAGCCTTGGGTACTATGTCTTTCGATGTGTGGGGCGGTGCGGCGAAGGAATATTGTTTTGATTCGAGCTTGAATTTAGCAAGCATTCTCAAAAATGACTGCCCTGTCTTTAATTAAAGTTCCTCTGCTCTATTAGTGCTTTGCCTTTTATGGTGGACACTCCCTAAAGGCCAACGCCCACTGAAGGAGTTGACACGTGTCAAGAGACGCCAGAGTCTTAGAACTAGTTCTTTTTAACAGGACAACGCTCACTGGCCGCGTCTGATGCTCGTTGACGCCGAGGTTGAGAACGCGGTTCTATCTCTTGGGCGTTAGGCCATAAACATGCACTGAATATCTGCAAGTTTCTGAGCATATTTTCCATTGAAAAAAAAAGCCTTTGCTCTTCTAATAAAACGTATGATATTGTATCATCTAGGCGTTTTTTGACGTGTTGTTTTCAAGTAACCTTGGTCACACCAAAACCCTGCCCATAGCTAACAGTACGACGCTGATTGGCCACACACACACTACGGTTACCGGCCTGAAACAAAGATTTCCAAGCTCTCCAGACTGATTCTCGCGGCAGAGTCCAACTGAAGTGAGACCACCCTGATTTCACGAGCCTCCCACTCTCAGCTACCTGCGGGCATTTTACGTCCACCGAGGAGAGAGAGGAGAAAACTAAACACACATACAGCAATATAGCACCAATACGTGCATGGGGGGGGGGGGGGGGGGTACAAATGTGGACCGGTAAACATGTTCATTACCTTGAGGAGAAAAGCGTTTCTTACGGAGTCTGGCGGGGTGAGCAGGTCTCTTTCTGCCAATGAATATAGTGTTGACCCTTTGGGCCCAGATCTGATGGCTGCCCTCATCAGTTACACCACATCGTGGCTCTGCCATCTGCCTCAAGGTGGCGCTGTCCAGTTGCCCCGTGACAGGCAAACGAGATAGCCATTGGAACTGCCTAAAGTAACGAACACAGTTGGACTGACAGTGATGCACTTAAACATGTTGATTGTGTGTAATGTGAACATACATTGCGCTGAATATGTTAATACGTTCTTCTTTCCAATTATTAGATTCCCGATTCCCACTGTTCGCAAGCAAAGCTTCTAGTGCAGGGAACCCTGGTCCTGAATAGCCGCAGCCCTGCATGTTTTAGATGTCTCCCTGCTCCAACACAGCTGATTCTAATGAACAAAGTTAGAAGTGTGTGTGTTAGAAGCCTGATAACGACCCATTCATTAGAATCAGGTGTGTTGGAGCCGGGAGACATCTAAAACATGCAGGGCACCGGCCCTCCAGGACCAAGGTTCCCTACCCCTGTTCTAGTGGGACAACTTGGAAATAACTTTTAAAACAATATTTTAAATATGAAAGTAAAAAATAAAAATATTTAAAAAGAAGGCAGACAGATTTTTTTAAATATCAGAATTGCTAGTGGTATCCAAAACAAATCGTATTTAACCAGACGGGCAATCTGAAGCCCTGCCCTGCATTTGTTTCTGAAAAGAACAATGTTTTGTGCTGGCAGCAAAGGTCTGTGTGTGCCATGAACTCACTAGAAAAGATGATGTAACTGGCTAGTAGATTTAGAATAAGTGACAGTGGCACCTGTAAACATTAATAAAATGTTCCATGACATCTAAAAAAATTCAATATTGTTATGGTGTTGGGTTTTATAGTACTAAACAACCTGATTGTCACATCACAATCTGGAAGACCTGGCTGTTCACATCTATTGCGTAAAACCATATCGCTGACAAATGATGCACAGCACATATTAGGTCTACCTGGTAGCTGATTGGACCTCTGCTGTGTTGTGGACCAGGCCGTCAGGATGCAAGTAGCCATACTTTTCTAGAAAAGCCTGTAGTATTAATCATACACATTTGTCAACAGATGCATACGTATCTGATCTCGTAATTTTCAGTCTTTTATCCAGTTTATTTTAGAGACCAATGACAAGGGTGGAATAATCTTTAGCAGCTTTTGGCTGTGAATATTACTTTTAAAACACTGGGATGTGGCCTTATAGAACTATATTAACAGATGTAGCCTACAGATCATGAACACATATATGGAATATTATTTTAAATAGTCACTCGCACTGCGTCTGAAGCAAGGCCGGATCTAATATATGGGCAATATGGGGATGTGCCCAGGGGCCCTTGGGCAGAGAGACCCACAGTGATGGGACAAAAAAAAATCATCAGACTCCCCCGCCCGAACATAGACGTCACAAGAATTAGATAATTATCGAATCAACAAATTTTATTTTTTTTTTACAAAATCATGATAGTCAGTTTTATGACTGGACAGGTAGCCTAATAATTGGGAGCAAGCGACAATACATTGTGCATAGATTGGTAGGTGGGTGGGTGGGCATAGAGCCATAGCAGGTGGTTTACATTGTACTGATTCAGTATCAGTTTATCTAAGAACGAGTTAATTTTTTAAACAATGTAATTATTTTGTAATTGATCTATGGTCAGACATTATTAGTATTAGCGAGTTGAACTGTGGAAAAGCTAATTTAATAGCCTTGTTTGCACACAGAAACCAAAAGAACAGTGGGGCTTGAGGAAAAACAGCTTTTCACTTTTTGGCCCCATCACCTTGGAACAGGCTTCAGACCGCTTTAAATCTAAAAGACATCATTATGTTCTCTTAAAGCCAAGCTAAAATAATTGGGAATAAATCACAAGGACGTCTGTGTTGTTGGTAAGTTATTGGTACTTTATGCTTCTCAATGTATTTCATATCTCTGCCATTTTTTTATAATCATCTTATAGTGTTATTTGATTTATGTTTTGTGGTTTCTTGGTGTACTTTGTAACTGTATGCTGCATTTATGGGCCATGTCTCTCTTGGAAAAGAGATTTTTATTGAGACTAACCTGGTAAAATAAAAGGACAAATAAAATATTTTTGTTTTCGTGTGGGTGCTGTAGGAGAGGGGGGCCCCATACCATACAGTGCTCAGGGGCCCCTGAGGGATACCGGCCCTGGTCTGAAGGGATTAGAACTATGTAGGCTACTGGTATACATGTTATAATTGGTGCTTACATCCATAGTTTACATGACATGGTTTCATTTGAACATGCTTAAGTTCCTTTAGGTGTTGGCGACTAACCCACACGAGTGGATAATAAGTGTCTCTACATATTGTTCCATCTCATTGTCAGAGAGCAGGTGCTGACAAGGCAAGGCGTTTTGAGGTTCTGGACCACCCAAAAGAGAAAGCGACCTTCAACCCTGGGGCTCTCCGAGTCATAATTTGTACCTGCTACAGTAGCAAACTATCCTCGAGAGCTTCAGTTTAACTGTGCCGTGAGAATAATTGTGACAACAACTAATCAGGCTGTTAAGCACTGTCCCGACAAGAATAGTTGTAAAATTAAATAGTACCCATTACCCTACTCGTTAGACCAGGGGTGCCCAACTCCGGTCCTGGAGGGCCCCTATCCAGCTTGTTTTAGATGTCTCTCTGCTCCAACACACCTGACTCAAATCAATGGGCTTCTGCAGAGACTGATAACGACCCATTCATCAGAGTCAGGTGTGTTGGAGTAGGGAGACATCTAAAACATGCAGGGCGGTAGCTCTCCAGGACCAGGGTTGGACACCCCTGCGTTAGACGAAAGAATGTGACAGCTAACCGCAGCTGTCATTTATAAATTAACATATTCATATTTTTATATTTTTAAAGTGATCACGTTTAGAGCTGGCCCAATTTCATATTTCAAAACATTGACAAATACTACAGTAACATAATCAACCTATTCTCCAGTTAAATTTATTTATAGACTAGAATCATCTAAAGTTCATGTGAAAATGAATAATGGTCCTACAGGTAGGCTAATACTGCTAACCTGCAATATTCAATTTGTTACCCCACCCAACCACAGGCTAATGGAATTACCAAAGACACACGTGGACCGCCGACGCCAAAAACATCGTTTTTGCAATCAATTAGTAGGATAGGAGGCCGGAGTTAGTTAATTGTCAGCATTCAGTAACTTAACACTATGGTCAACGTAACCGCTTGATTTTCAACCGAATTAAAAGTTGCGACTAAAGCGAATAAATTACCTCTGGGTCACTTTCTGCGCCTGGCTCGGGCGACACCGGCGAACAAGTCGCTGACCTGACGAAGAGGGACGAAGCTGTCGTCACCGCTACAATCCAGGTCCAGGCGCCACCGAAAACACCGTCACGCTGCTCCGGTGGTCGACGGCTCATTGTAGGACGGTTAAATCCAGCATCACACTGTACTTCACTGCATCATTAACCATGGCTCAAATGTAATGGTGATACGGCTGAGACAAATGTCGTAGAAATAAGGCAGTGCGGGGCGTTTCTGACACCATTCCCCTTGGCGGAGGTCCCGTTTACCAGGACTCAACATAAGACCAGCACCTCCCCTCGGCAGAGCTGCATGCCGTTAAATTGAAGATGAAAACCTGAATGCCGTTAAAGATCCTCGCAATCCCGCCAAATATAGGAGGTTAATCGTGTAACTGGTACATTATGATTCCAATTTAGTTATTTTGAAAACAAAATAGACAATACCATTTATAAAGATCACAAGTTTTAATATTTTGACCCAAGGGGAAAACAAAACAAAAAAAAAAGTAAAACGATGTCATTCATAGAAAACAATGGTACAAAGTCTACAACACAAAATTCCTGGAGCTAGAATTGGACAGAAATTAAAAGATGTACAAAGAAATAATCAAACAAAACAAATATTTGAGCGAAAACAGACATGGCCAATGACAACCCAACAGTCCTTCACAGTATCTGTGTATCCTTCCCCACAACCGAGACCATAAAGCAATACAAGTGATGCATTGGCAATGAAAGGTATGCAAATCAAGAGTGTCAATCAATCCATCAATCCATGCCCATTCCTCCCTTAGCCACGAGCCCCCTCCACACAAAACACCAGGCAGGAACAGTGCCCCGTCGTCTCAACGCCTAGTATGGCCGGTCTCGTCTGTCTTCTCTATGATCACCTCTGCAAAGATGTGAGCATGCAACACAGAACAGAAAAACAATCTCACAAAAAAATTAAATAACATTCCTGTGTAAATATTCAGCACCTCAATTTAATTATTTGACAATGTATACACACTGCCCTCTGCTGGTTACAAATACAATTACATAACACTTTCCCCCTCCCCCCAAAATTGGTAATTTTTTGTCAGACTCACCTTCCTCCCATTTTAAAGCCTCCTCCGTATCCACCACCACGATCACCCCCGCGGAAGCCTCCACGACCTCTGAACCCACCACGGTCCCCTCCGTAACCACCTCTGCCACCACGTTCTGAGAAGACAGTAGAGTTTAAGCACATCCACAGATAAGGAACAAAAAAAAAACTTTGTGGTTGCAGTGCTTTTCATGAAGAGGCCAATGCAAGTTAGGTAGAGTCAAGTAGGAGCAGGTACCTCCACCTCCAAAGCTATCCCCGGGTTTGGGCGCGCCACACTTGTTGCACTCATACCGCCGTGCGAAGTTCATGTTCCCACAGGAGCTGCAGGAGCCAACAGTGGTTCATGTATGTGCAAGATATTAGAATGACCTGTTCTATGATCAGCACACATTTGGATTAGAATAATATATGGAGGTTTCACAGATTAGGATCAATCCAAAAAGATTAAAGATTAGGGGAAAAATAATTTAAAAAAAGTAATTGTCAGCCTAAGACTTAACCCATGCCTGTGAAACCGGACCGAACAATTAATTTCTATACACCTACAGATGGCCCACGGTGCAACATGAAATGCAGAAAACCAAACTACATAATGTGCGCATACTAGCATGCTCTATATAGACAAAATAGGAAAAAACTAAATAGAAATTACTACAGTACCAGAATAGTTGCACTGTTAAGTGAAGTGTTGCTGCAGAGTATTCTGACACACACACACAGTATATAAAGTAGAAAAATCTAGGCTGAGGATGTCAAGTGATCAGTGTAATACGTAAAAGGTAAAGACATATGTCGAATAGACCAACGGTTTAAGTGTCCAGAATGTTGAGGAGTGCCAGTCCACATGTATAATGACCGTGCCCGTGTGTAACCTCAACTGTCAGGACAGGCATGGGATAGCGCGGCGTACCTGTTGGGACAGGGCCAGTCTCCTCCCTTGACGTCGAAGCTGGGCCCGCTGCCTCCACGACCTCTAAAGCCTACATCAAGAGACCGAGAAAATGATTCACCGTGTACAGCTGATAGAAGCAGGGGTGACAAGAAGAAACAACACATTTTATAAACGTGAATCCCAACAAAGCACAGTGCTGTATAACACCGCCCAGCAGTAGGTCATTCCTAACCCCTTCCGGCTCTGCTAAGATGTGATCTTTTATACAAGTCAAGTCATAAGCTGGCAGCAGTTTCACACATGTGCGTGCTGCTTTAGGAGCCAGCTTAGCCCTGTTGATTGCTGAATTCATACATTTACTTAGATTAGTGGATTTACAAAGTAGGGGCTGCCAGGGGGGCTTCAGCAAATTGGAGAAATGAGAGATAAATTAATGCGCAAGTTGTTATACTCAAATGAAACATTGCATATAAAACTTCAGAAAAGAAAACGTGTTGAATGTTGAATCCAATGGAACGATAAAATATTTGAAATCTCTCTTTATTCCATTAAGGAAACGCTAAAGGGTTTTAAAAACATTTCGCATAAGGGGGCCCCGGCCAGTATATATTGGCATGGAGAAGTTTGGGAACCCCTTAGATGATGGTGCATGACCTATTCAGCTATTGACAAAAAGTCCATCTTGATAAAAGTCTGATAAATTCTGTAGGGATTTCATGATGCCAAAGTAAATTCAGCATGTACTACAGATGGGCACACGTACTCAAGTGTGACAACAATGCTCGATCATACGTTTCATGATCGATGATGACAACGCAAAACATTTTTTGAATTAAATTAATCTTAATGAAATAGGCTACGGAACATGATGCAATAGTCTAGTAGGTAGTCAGTACCAAACATCGCTATAGTCCTGATTGATGCAGTCTGGGTCTGGCCAAACAGAAAGCCAATTGGTTCCCATCTCCCATTTTGACCATCAAACATTACTTTCCGCCTGCCATCTCATCAACATCGCAGTTAAAAGTAGGAACTTTTTACTTTACTTCTAATTCAGTTCTTACATTTTCTGAAACCTGGAAAACTGTAGCCTGTTCGATGGATTTGGATAAACTGAAAAATCACGGCGGTACATCCAAACACATAGCGCGTGGAAATACACGTACGTTATGGTCGCTACCGTTTTTTTGTCCCCTCACTTGGCGTTCTGTATTACAACATACATTTAATTAGCATTCTCCTTCCGTATTGGGTTATGTTCGGTCTGTGGCGATACCCAGCTCTAATATTTATTCAACTGCACTGTAACTATATGGTATCCTAGTATTTTTGTACATGCTTAGCAGATGTTATGAGAGATCAATCTTGTCTGTTTATCTAGCCCATCAGTTATATTCTATCAACGTGTGAAATTAGCTTTAAAGTTAATATGGTAACAAGCATATTTCCTCTTGAGGTTAATGTACTGTATATAATTTTACAAATGAAAGGAGTAAAAAAAAGTTTTACTGTGAGAGAATCAATACAGTATTGTGAACCGTAATATTGCAGATATTCCCGGTGTATTGATTATTTTCTTACACCCCTAAAAAGGAAAGGTTTGTGCTCGAACACTTGTCACACAAATGTTAACACTTTCCAATCTAATGTTTCCACTGAGTTATTTGACGTACCCCCTCCTCTGCCGCCTCCACCGCTACCACCACCACCTCCTCCTCCGCCTCCCCGTCCACCTCCTCTTTGCGTAAACTCAGCTCTGCGGGTGGCAAACGACACCTTGATGGGTTTGCCATTGAACTCCTTGCCTGAAGAGGAAGATGTGTCAAAGAGGCCGGAACATGGCAACAATAGTGGCAAGACGACATGGGGTGCACAATTTATCGACTCAGTATCGTCATCGCAATCTGTTGTAAATGTTGCAGGAAGCTCAGGATTCTGTTTATTTTGTGGAGAGATTCATCCAATGGATGTTTAGCTTAATTGTGTTTGATTTAGACAGAACAGTAAGATGTGTGGCTGTCTGAGGAAGCTAATGACATAATAGAGATGGAAGAGGAAACACTAGTGGCCAAAAATAACACCTCCTTGGCAGCTTGGAATAACTTGTACCAGTCAGATGAAAATGTGTTGTTATGAATATAATTTAATGCATTTTCCCATAACCTGTGTTTTTACTCATGTTAAAAAATATCGATATTGCAGTTTCATGATGAATATCGCAATATAACATTTTATCAATATCGTGCTAACGCTATCATCTATTTGCTAAAGACGACCAAACAAGGTCGCCTCGCTTACCGTCAAACCAATCAATCGCAGCTTTGGCAGATGGTGGGTCATCGAACGATACAGTGGCCTCTCCCTTTAGCCTTCCGGTGGCCTTGTCAGAGTAGAGGTTAATCATTGGCTGTCCTGTCTTCTTGTTCAGCTGTATTGATATAAAAAAAAAAAAGGTTTTAAATAACTCATCCCATTCCTATACCGCAAAAAAGAAAACGCACACCTGGGAGTGTGATGGTGCTGGCTGCTAGAGAAGATAAATAAAAAAAACATTTCAATGACAAGCTGTTTTCCTCGACGTATAAAGACGCGGTTACACCCAAGGTATCCCCAGCCCGTTCAT
Organism: Amblyopsis rosae; assembly: GCA_025399935.1. Taxonomy (NCBI): domain Eukaryota; kingdom Metazoa; phylum Chordata; class Actinopteri; order Percopsiformes; family Amblyopsidae; genus Amblyopsis; species Amblyopsis rosae. Next base: position 20,815 of record JAODTR010013056.1, on the reverse strand, counting down.
ACCATTGCATGCAGCAGGAGTGAGGTTTACTAAGGAGTTGGGCGTCACGGTCAACATACCTTAATGATGCCGATCATCTTGAAGAAGTCACCCACTTGCTGTGTTGTGACATCTTCTCCAAGACCCTGGACAAATATAGTGTTGTTGTCCGAGTTGTCCCCACTCCCAGACTCACCAGCTGTGGATTTAAAGAAAAAAATAAACAAATAATGTAGATAATTGTAAAGAATTGGATCAACCCAAGAGACTTTGGGAAAGTACATTACAAGTATTAAAGATCAGTTAACATTGGGCACCTTGCTCAGGTGGTCTGGGCATTGGTTAGTAGTTTCCCACCCACTAGCCTGCCCCTATATGAGAATTGTCTGAAGAAATTAAACAGCTTACCTGGCTCATCCCTTTGGCCATAGTCTCGAGAGCCTGCAAAAACAACAGAGGGGAGGGTGGGGGGTATCTCGTGAGCAAGACATCTTCAAAACAACTCTTGAACACATTTTAAAGAGTAGCAATGTGATTCCTACAATGTGATGCGTAACGCTACTTTAAAAGAGATATTTCAATGTTGTCTGGTGTATTTTAAAGCGGCTGCATCGTGTACCAACACGACATGTAGTGTGGATTCTCTGGTGTTTAGAGCAGAAATAAAAAACCACAAACATTTATTTTCCTCCACTTTCTTCAACTAGATTATTTCCTTCTTCGGCTTGGCCACACCTTTTTATTTACAACCAACCCTTGCCCTCATGCAACAATACCCTTATTACCATGTTCTTTACCATCCCAAGTGTTATTTATGAGAATTGATACTAAACATAGAAACATTTGTGGGGGGTCCCTTGAGACCTGGACATGAATATGGTGGCAAACACTTGGCTTCCCCCCCACCCCCTCTCCCTTCTCTGTAAACTTAAGTCTTTCCTCCCCAACCGAGACAGTTCTGATGCTCATCACTTACCACCGAAATTTTTGTAGCCACCACGGTCACCACCTCTGCAGAGGAAAAATTGGAGATATGACGGCTTTTCCTTTGTCCCAACCGAGAGCTCAAAGCTCCCCTACTTCCCACATCAGTATGCACTCCTGCCACGGTGTGCGACTACGGTAGAAAAGTCTCACACGAGGGAGTGTGCGTTTTGTCTTTGACATTATGGGTCGACGGACAATCTAACAGACAACCCCGCCTCAAATCGGGTGGATGAGTGATGAGTGGAGACACTCTGTTATCACGTCACCGCTAAGCAGCTGTTTTTGGTTCGTTCTTACATGGCCAGATTAAATTACACAAACAGTGAGGGAAACCAGGTTCAATTTGTCATTTATCAGGGTCCAAATTGGGAGTGTGGGGCTGACGCCCTCGGTAAGCATCCTTCCGAGTGCTTTTATGAACTTCAACTGAGGTCCAAGTTTTATTTCAACTTTGTATACCTGTAGTATAGAACGTAGATCCATGTTAACACAACACACATGTTTCGCCATGTCAAATATACAAACACTTGAATGAAACCTATTAAATGTAAAGCAGCTCAAGAAATGTTTTCCATTTGAGCCAAAAGATGGAAGAAAAAAAAAAAAAAAAAGGGTGAGTTAAAATTAATAAAACATTGTTTAAGATATTGTTTTCAGCAATAAAAAGAGGCTGGGTCAAATGTTACCTTCCATGAATGAGTATGGCTGCGCAACAGTTGAACTGTGTATTGAACTCGCCATTATTTCACACCCAGCTAGTCACAAAGCAGCCATAAACAGACAAATGTTGTCCTGACTGGTCACATTGTGTACAAAGGTTAAAAATAGGTGTATTGGAATGCAATGTTGACAAAGCATTAATTGCACACAATACCTATCGGCATGATCTACTGATTTAACGGTCATGTCATCCAATGTACCACAACAGACCTTGGGGAAGACTATGTAAAAAATTTTTTTATTTATATTAAAAAAAGAAAAAGGTAAAGAAAAAATAATTAGCTTCATCATGTGATGACTGGCCAATAACCACCTGCACAACAGTACTAAAATAGCCCTTTTTACATTAGGGAAAAAGCTTAAATTAATACTCTAAATATTTCCGTAACGCAAAATGCGTTGGGAAAATTAGAGATCACAACCTAAACACCTCTTAATATACTGCGCAATGATAAAGAAATAAAAATTGGAAGACAAAACTACAAATGTATAAATAGCATTTTCTGTGGTAATATAATCAATACCCCAAAGGATATTGCTCTTTAAATGGAACTGCGGGAATTGTAACGTTCGTGTGCCTTTTGCATTGCTGAGGTAAAAATTCTCAGAGTGGAATTCAGTCCAGAGTACAAACAAAATGTGGCAACGGGAAAATATTCCGTGCAGCATGTGGAGCATAATACCATTTGTCTCTGCAGGTGAATCGTAATGAAAGCATTAAAACAGCACTTTGAGAGTAGGGGAAGGGGAAGGGGGGGGGGTCTGGTTAAAGGGTAGCAATGCCATGGCGTTAGGGCGGTGTCTAGTCTAACGTGTACATGGAGGGTACCTTTGGAAGGGGTAGTGGCGCACTGCAACTTACCCCATACCGGGCGGTCCGCCTCTGCCCCCGCGCTCATAGCCGCCACCGCCGCCATACCCGCCACGGTCGTAGCTGCTGCGGCCTCTGCCCCGGAAGCCCCCACTTTCTGAGCGGTCTGAACCCCCGTCGTCGCGGCCAAACCTTCCTCCCTGACCACCACTCTCACCTAGAGAATGCCAGACCTCCCATTAGCGGCAACGATTTAAAATCTACTCCATATTCCACTGCTCTCCCAAGTGTGTCCATTAATTTGAAACAAATCACTCCTGATGGAGTGGCAGCGATTCGGCAGTATTAAGTACTGCTTGCACTGCCTGCTCCTGAACCTGCCAGCAGCAGTGCCTCCAGCTAAATTTGTTTGTTTGTTATGTAGTCACTTTGGATACATATAAATAAAAGTTTGCTAAGCACTACATTTTGTAAAGTTCATCAGTTTAGCAGATCGGCAAAAGCAAATTAGCTTGTTATAAATTATTAATCTGACATTTTGCAATGACCTTCCCCTGCCATGACTAACCCCATCCAAGTGGTGGAGAATGCTAAAGAAAGTACTACTTGTGGTGAAGCTTAAAGTTATGGGTTCAGACAGAAGTGGTCAAAAGACTTGAGACGATTGGATACATTTAGACACTGAATCGATATGAAAGAAATGCCAAAAAACAACGGCCAATAAGAATTTGTGTAGATTAGTTGGTGATAACAGCTATTGAGTTTAATAAATTGGAGTTTGTTTCCAAATTATCCAATCACCTCTTGATACTGCCTGGCTGACTGTTTCCAAAACCTTCAGGAATAACAGTGTGCATGTTACCATTAGTCAGTGTAAGAGGCCAGCATGACCGTACAGCACTTAAGGCTAGTTTATACTTGACAGAATCGCATTGGGTATTCATTTAATGCAAATGGCCTGCAGAACAGCAACGACTGCGAACCACAGTTGTGAATAGGCATTGCCGCCTAGTTGCCATGCTTAACAGCTAAATAAAGCAGGGTTAAACCTTAAAAAATACCTAAAAAGAGGCTGGTAGATTTTAAGCATATGCATTTCCTAGTTGGCATTCTTAGCCTAATCGCTGAAGCGGAATAAAAACCAAAATAGATAGGAAACCTGATCTTCCAAAATTGACATTAGAGGTTTCTTAAAATAGTTTAAACATTGTCCTACTGTAATATCCAGTCTGATTCAACTAGCCTATAAAGACAAGAGAAAGTGTTATTTAGTAACGTTTTATTTACAAACTGGTGAACAGCAACGACGATTTAGATTATGTAGGATATATGACGAACTACACTTTTCTTCAGCAGACGAACCAACGGTAGGCCCTACGTGCTGTCTTTATGTGAAAGAAAACCCAAACATCCAGTGTTCCTTGCGAAACTAAACCGTAACAGTGTTGTACATAGAGGTGCAACAGATCACAGAACTCACGGTTCGGATCATGTAATGGTTTTGAGCCACGGATCGGCAGATTGTATGCTACATTTAACCATGCTGATGTAGGTTTGCTTTCCATGTAGTGCTGTAAAAAACAATTATTTATTTGGCGATTAATCTAGCGATCATTTTTTCTAATCGGATAACTAAATAATCTATAATATAGAAATACATTCAATGCCATAGGGTGCTCCCTCAGAAGCTTTGTCCCCCACATTGGTAACAGTGCTGTGTGGTCTGCACAACTTTGTGTTCCTTATTACAAAGCCAGGGCAGTGTAGAAACACTAGATTATAGCTTTCAGCGTGTACAGAGAAGGGGCAGCAAGCAGATAATTGTTCAACTTCACAAAATTGTATTATGTTACAATCACTGCAACATGTTTTAATATTTTAACGTAAAATCCCCAAGTCTATAATTAACATTAAATATGCAAGAGATTATTAAAAATGAATTAAGTGCATTATAAATGCAGCTAATAACAAAATAAAGTGAATTTCAAATACATTTCAGGAATACCAAACATAACCTCAAGCTTAGCAGTTAAACAAAATCATTTTACAGTAAAATGTGTGCAATTTGAGTAACACTAATTCTAACAAGAATAACTAAAACTAGTAATTAATTCTTAATCTAACACACTCTCCAAAGCAGATTAATTAACTCCCCCCCTCTTCTTCTCTCGTTAGGCTGTTTTAGGACAGTTCAGTTATACTGGTATTGTAGAATCAGACCTCTATGACAACACACACAGTCAGATTGATGAGATTGTAGCGCAAGGGGGCAGCAGGGGTAAACACCTAGCAAAATCGTCCCGGCACCATTTCCATGCATTACTTAAAGTGTCTCTTATGACTTCCCGGCTAACTCCTCACCAAGTGTCGAGGTGTCCTTGAGCAAGACATCTAACCCCTAACTGCTCCCGGTGGTTGGTCGCACCTTGCATGGCAGCAATCACCATCGGTGCATGAATGTGTGTGTGAATGGGTAAATGTGAGGCAATCCTGTACAGTGCTTTGAGTGGCCGGGAGGTTAGAAGTGCGCTATATAAATATTAATAATTAATGAATTAATGGTTATTAGATCTGTAGTTGCTGAAGCTGCTGCCCCCGCGACCCTACTCCGGATAAGCGGGAGAAGATGGATGGATAGATCTGTAGTCTAAGCATCATGTTCTATAAATGATGTATACAATATTTCAAACATGAATGTAGCAGCAAACAACTATTTTCTATCTGAGATATAGTGTAACTAAATTGCACCCTGAGAGAATGACATCAATCACTCACTCCCTCTGTGTGTGTTATCTTAGCTCCTCTCGTTTGATGGCTGGTCTAGCCACCTGTGCATGTTAGACTGTGTGTGTGGGACCCACAAAGCATGCTGGTGCACTTAAGTGTGACATCCAGAGTCAGTAATGGTAAATGGACAGCATTTATATTTTTCTACCCTTTGAATAGCTAGAAACGGTTGATAGAGTGTCGGGTTTCGGTTGATATGAGCGGTCGCTCGAGTGGCTACACCGAAGAGTCAACCAGCGACCTAGCGATTTCTGTTGAAAAGCAGTCGCTCCCACACGCTCGAGCGAAAATCGATGTGGTGTAGTTATAGCTTAAAAGGCAGCAAACTTTGATGTTGCCACTAGCTCCGCTCGCAGAAGACTCCTCGGAGTTGAAATTTGCAGAGTAGAGTCATGCATTATCCAAATGGCATATCAAAACAAATCTGGATTCACAATTTCTATGCTTTTGATTTAACCTAAAGTACAACTGCATTTAATATCGATAAAAAAATATAAATTCCGTTGGGTCCTGACTATGTTCACCTTTGTTTAAATTAGGACTAGCATTTCGCTAGGCTAAACTAGCTACGTTAAGCTATATTTAGCTAACGCTTTTCAGCACAGCCAATGTAGCATACAGATAGTCAAAGTCAAGAGTTTCATAACGCTCTCGTCCCACTGCGTGTGAATAACAGAGCTGAAATGACACTCTGCCACTGTTGTACCATAGGCTACTGTAATTGATCAGTCAGATTATTATTTTTGAGGAGAAAGGGAAAGCTAAAACGTGATCTCCACCGACCAAGACAAAACAGTAGGTAGGGAGAAACCTGCAAACACGCTGACAATGTTTAGCCCGATTGTGACCAATTTTGAACTGTTTGAGTGTTGTAGTATTTTTAGACTAGTCGAAGTAAAACATTTTGTTTAAACGACAGGGAAATCAGGTCGTTGGGAACATCCCTAGTAGGAAAACATTCAGTAGTGAATTTTCTAAACTATGCCTTTTAAAATGGTATAGTAAGTAATTCTGGAGAATTTTATGTTGATCAACTATCAAAACAAAACCACTTCTCCCTTTACTACCATACGGTGGTCCCTCAAGCGTTTTGGAAGGGGAAAAAAAGAAAAAACATTGCGTCGGTCAACGTGTCAATTTCAGATGCTTATAAAATATGGTCCATTTAAAGAATAACAAATCAATGTAGGAATGATAATTATTGTAGGCTCTACAGCAAATCACAGTGTATAAGACCTTACTTACAGTTGGATTCTATGTGAGGCAGTCGGCGAAAGCTTTGGGGTAAACCAAGGTGTAACAATATGCTAGGACAGGGGTCTTCAACAGGGGGTCGGGGACACCTAAAGGGTTCTCAGAGGTATTGCAGGGGGTCCTCCAAATTATTTGATCCCAAAATATAGCATAAAAACAACCTATGCCATAAATATATAAATCTGGCAATAATTTTAATTGCTTAGAGTATTACGCCTCTACATGGCACTATAGGCCGTCGCCCTACACACTGTTGGCCCGGCAACTAAATATTTGATACCACTATTTAAAGGTTGAAGGTTACTCATCTAAAAGATGTAAGTATTCTCACCATCACGCCTCCCATAGCCGCTGCCTCCTTGCGATTGGCCAAAAGATGCTGGCTGACCGTAAGAGCCCTGAGGCTGTGCAAAAGAGCTCGGCTGTCCGTAAGACGACTTGTCACCATACCTTTAAAATGCAGTCACATACCAATTTATTAATGTTTATTTAAGCTAACCCAATATTTAAAAAAATAAGTGTCGCCAATAAATGTAACATGGCTGCCACACAAAGATATAATCATAATATTTCAGGAAAACAGTCTTACCCAGATGAATCCTGAGCGCTCTGTCCATAAGCTTCGTAGCTCGGTTGCTGCCCATAGGCTGGTTGTGAAGGTGGGTTGTAACCTTCTGTAACAAGTAATAATGAAACAATTGAGGGGACAAAACAGCATTACAAACCTGTATGCAGTTTGACCCGTCAGGTCAAATCTTACCTGTGGTCAGAAAAGTAATTCGCACTTCAAAAAGTTTCGAATAGACATGCAATGTGTATATGGCTTGTGCACTGCTATTTTCTCATTGATCTACAGTTAGCCACAATGCCACCACGTAATTGATGCATAGTCACCTTGAGTTGTTGTACCCGACTGTCCATAGCCAGCATAAGCCTGAGTCTGTCCATAACTACCATTTCCTTGGCCATAAGTCTGTAGAAAGCAAAACAATAAGTTTTACACACACGTATAGGACAGTTTCAACTATACTTTCATAACAAGAGTTTAAGAAATACAAATAAATCCCTTACCTGACCACTCTGCTGACTGCCATATGATCCATAGCTTAAAAATAGAATGTACGAAAATTAACCATGTTATCTTTAGTTACGTTATTGAGTTATGTTCGTATACAAAATGTAAGCAGTCTTTAATTTATAATGGGGGAGTTATGTGAAACGTTACGTGTTTTTTTCTATACAATACCTTGGTGCAGCACCATGTTGGCCGTAGCCCGAATCTGAAAGAAAAGAAAATAGGTAGACTGCATTAATTCACGAGAAAAAAAGACGCCGATATAAACACAACTTGATCGCCGACCACATGTACATTGGGTGCCTAGAGGGCTAAGAGCTAATGTATGTTGGTTATACTGTAGGATAGGCGTGACTGAAACCCGGGCCTACAGCACGCCGCTCTACAAAAATGGCGGCATTTTTCTCCCAGTTTCCCAGTATAACTTGAATTAAAATACAATATTTTCTACATTGCCACTACGACTAATACGTTGAGAGTAAAGATGGACATGAATGCATGTCATGCATTTAACCTAACGCAAGTATAGCCACTAGTTATTAATATGCCCATTATGTGGATGGGAGCGGTGCTAAAAACAAAGATAAAGCAAATGTCAGCCAGCTAAACACCTAGCCTAGGCCTTAGCAAAGGCTACCCGCTAATCACAATTATCAATGACGTCAGAATCCATTGCTGAAAACAATCTACTTTTAATTTTTTCATACGAGAAAACCTCTTTCAATATCAGCAGAATAAAGAATTACTTGTTTTATCAAGTACTTCGTTCTTACTGGGGCACGAAAACGAGACACCCGTGGCGAGGGCCTAAGCGCCTCGCGGCTAGCAGCCATTACGGTATGGTACCGTATAGCTTCATGCTATTTTAACCTTAATATGTTCCTCCGCTGTTCAAAAACACAGTCGCGTCAAGTTGGTCCAATAATAGCAGTCAACATTCTTACCAGATGCCATGCTGATTCCGGTAATGTATTGATATTTTAAAACCCGGCGAAAGGCTCGCTAATTCTTCGCTGATTAAAACCAAGGCAACACGCGCAGTATCCGTGAGCAGGGTACACTGCGGATTTCCCTGTTCCCTTAGAAGGTCCTTCTTCGTCTGTTTTACAACAGTATAATTGCAACATCGCCATCTACTGTATGGCATCATAGATGGTAACATCCGTACTACTAAAGTATACTTTCCTGCCAAGCGTTTTAAAATTCGCATTCACAAATGCACCGTTTTAACATTACCTAAAACACAACAGACTATATATTTTAAGTTCTATGAATGAAAAAATTAAACAAAATAAATTATTGATTCATAACAAAATACAATGAAATTTCAAATAAAACATTTCTAAGCAAAAATCACAAGATATGGATGCTGTCATGTTAGATATTAGTGATGTGAGAACACATTCTCTTTTGTGGTGTGTTAAATAAACATCAACAGAACATCAGAAGTCAGTTGCTGTTTCTACAATTGGCCATGGGACCTTTTTTAAATGAAATATCCTCTTCGATTTCAAGTTTCAGCTGCCCAGATGTGCCCCTCCACTCCCCCCCCCCATCAGGCATATTGTTAAAACGGGCAAATCACCAACCACTGTGGCTGAGATAATAAATCCCTTATCTTACCCAAAAAAAAGAAGGTTATGTACACAAGGTGTTTATCATCCAAATTTGGTTACCTCAAAATAAAAATAAATACACTTTCAGAGGACCATCCACCCATCGTTATCCGCTTACCTGCAGTCGGGTCGCGGGGGCAGCAGCTCCAGCAGGGGGGATCACTCGCGAACAAGACCCCAAGGTACTTAAACTCGTTCACTTAGGGTAAGGACTCATTCCCTACCTGGAGTAGTGCCTATTCCAGGTATTGCATAGAACCATTTTGCCAAAATGAAACCATGTCATCTTTGAAAAATGACAAGCTATTAAAGTTATTCAGACTTTATTCATTTATTTAAAAAAAAAAGACTAGGTTATAATAAAATAATTTCAACATTTTGCATTTCTTTTTGTCAAACCCTCAGAGGGACAAATACAAATTGTACATACATGAATGCCAAGGCAGTGTTACAAAGGCACAAGCTGTTTCTGAACTCTCCATAAGGTTCACGTTCACATGGAATGGGATGGTACGCTATTAGAACAAATGTGAAATGTTTTGGCAGTTGCAGTTTGAACATATTATCTTATTTCAACAGAGTGATGCATATTACAATTGCAATTACAGTAAACAGGTAATGTCTTAGATATTAGGATCATTCATACAGTATAAACCAATGTCAATTCACATCTGTTGTCAAATGCGTAATAACCATTTCCACTGTATATACATATTTTATAAATATTACAGGATAGCTACATTATCAAAGTGTTTAAATGCATTCTTCTAGAAAATAAAAGCAAATGACAATTTGTCCTCCCACTTGTACACACTTCAATTTCCCAACAGAGTTCATCAGTTTCATTGAATCACAAATGTGTTCCCCACAATGGTACAATTTATAAAGCCCTTGTCAAAACACAAAGGTGGATTAAAATTGTGCTTAAATCACTTTTTAAAAGAAGCTGCTTAACTTTGTAAGAGGTCAACTTCAAATAGAGTCTAGTGTGTTGTGTTCATTAGGTGTATGGCCTTCTCCTTTTATGCTGTTATACTTTTTGCCACCATCACGGGAAGACAAAATCAAACAGCTCTGCTCGGATATACAATATTTTTCCAGACTTTAAGTCGCACTAGAGTGTCATGTTACACTTACCAAAATGTGTAATTAAGATGGAAAAACAGAAGTTGCTTCGGTCTACTAGTCACATTATTTTTCAGTACAGGATCTACTTTTTGAAAAAAAGCTGTAAAATAAACATTAAATTGCTTTGGAATACAAGTCGCAGGGCCAGCCAGACAACCAAAAAGATAAAAGTAAAACTGAAGCCTGACTTCTAGTCTGGAAAATATGCCAATCAAAGATCCCACGCACATTATCTATAGTGTCGTTATTTTAAATTTGGAACAATAGTGAAACATTTGGCCCACAAAGGCCCACAGTAGGAAAACCTAGTAAGCTACAGTACATAAAACCCTCACATTTATCTCAATCTTACACTAGGTTACCTAATCACCTGCAGCGGCTGCTGGAACTACAACTGATGAATTCTTACAGCATTCTTTAATTCTTAAAAACAGGTCTGCGAATGGCATTCCCAAATGCAGATAGTCAAAAGCTTAATTTACACTTCTATCAAAATTAGCATGCGAGTCATCCAAGTATCTGAATGGCCTGGGGCAATTTATAATAAAATTAACTGTGGCATAAGGTGCATTTATGGTTGAAATTGGAAATGAGGTTAAATGCATTACTGCCTGCTTATTACTCTTCTTTGACTTAGCAAAGCATCTGTAAGATAAAAACATATAAAGCCACCAATTAAACCCAAGAGATGAGCATGCTTCAGTCTAAACCCCACTAACCTACTGTATAGGATTTCATTGAGACGCACAAAAACATAGGCCCACCTTGCCTAACTATGGGGTGTGACCCATGGTTTGAAAAGTTAATTGAAAAGAAAAACATTTAAAACAGAATCTGTTGCAGAGTAATAAGGCTGTGGGGTGGGGAAGATCGAAAACTAGTTACCGGCCACACATACACACACACACACACACAGAATATTGTCCTGACAACAATGAAACAAAACAATATTCAAATCAAATAACTACTAGTACTGAGTTAGATCTGGATGGAGGTTTTAACTCCATACATCTTGTGAGTACCGTCCCTTCGTCATAAGTTTCTTGATGTAGTCGGTGGCTTGGGCTCGTGTCATTCCTCCTAGCTCCTCTGCAACCTCATGGAAGGCTGACTGAACATCTTTGGCCATGTTCCTCGCATCCCTGGGGACAACATTATGCACCAACTTAAGATGCAAACCTGAACTTTACAGCTCATCTGTGGTCAACAATTTAACACGAATGGCATGTTTTCACTTAAAAATCAGTGTACAGACAGTCCTGCCTATACTGTCGCTGATTACATAATCACTACCCAACATCACTTTCCATCATGTTTCATCTAGACACCCAATTGGAATACCATCATAACTGCATATAGAAAGGTGTAGGTATGAGTTCAGAGCTATACATTGAATTAAATTTGTTAAGTAATGTCAGACATCCTCCATCAGTGAGTGAAATGCTCAGTGAGAATGTGCGCTCTGATAGATAGTCCCCCCAGCCATATATATCACGCCTAAAACGTCTGACCAATCAGGGCCTCTTTTCCTTGAATGGTCCAGCCAATCTACCTTGCCTCTCATCACAAACTGTAACTGTGCATATACTGGGGTTGGCCCAAATAAAACATGTTGAGATTCAAAGCTTTGGTACTATTGCACAGAGAAAACTCAAAGCTCTGGGGGAACACGGGGTGTCATGATTTGAAACACGTATAATGTGTTAAAATCCAAGAAGGCTGACCATTTACAGTGTTTCGGGATATGCTACTTTGGTTGGGTTTGTAGTTTAAGGATTCATTTGTAGTTTATTGATTAACAAAATCTTGCTCTTTCCATCTTTTCGTAGCTAGGTCGTATTGCACCCCTCAAACCCTACGCACAGTGAAGTACAGCTTTCTGAATTCAGTTCAAATCTTAGTTAAATTATCTGTTACCCGCAGATGTAGATGTGGGCGTTTTCCTTGTGGATAAGTCTCCATATTGCCTCCTTGTTCTCCCTCAAAAGGTGCTGTACATAAACCTTAGTAGTGGAGAAAGGAAGCAGAAACAATATTGTAGAATATCCAGAGCTCTGCAATAACAGTATATTCATGAAACAAGTACATTCAAACAATAGAACCCGCCCCCCCAAAAAACATGTTTTAAGATCACAAAATAACGTGTGTCACCCGTCTGTGACACCATCTAGAAAGGTGACAGGTGGTATACGCTTATTTTGCCCAGCATCCCTGAAGAGTAGTGGGCCATTGTGCACATGCATGTGTGGGGCTCAAGCCCTACCTTTTGCTCCTGGTCCCTGGAAAAGGCCACGTTGAGCTTAGACAGAACACCACTGCACTCTGCCTCCTCCAGCTCGTCCTGGTAGAGGTAGTCCTCGTTCTTATGCCTGCAGCCGTAATACAACACAGTCTCTCCCACCTCCTTCCCTAAGGAGGAGAAGCACACAAACACACACATATAATGGTTTGTTATTTCCTATCCTGAGACTAATCAGTAGAAATCTCGTCCAGGAAGGTCAGGCACTACGGTCATCAATTGAATAATGCAACATTTATGGGCCGGTTTAACAGACATGGATTAATAGTCAGCTATTGCAGGCTAAGTTAATACATTAATTTGTGGTGCATTGCTGCATAGTTTGTTTTGATTACAGTTAATTGGGGATCAGTTGGGGAGTAGGGGGTTAGGCATCTTGCTCAAGGATGCTTACAGGTAGGTCAACACCGGGATTTGAACCCTCAACCTTCTGGCTGGGAGCCCAACATCCAGACCACTAGACCATCCTGCCCACAGTTTAATTTGTGTTAAGTGCCATCCATTGAACCCTCTTGTTTATAGTTCTATGGTTGAACCCTCCCTGTTTACAAAATCTCTGCTAGAAGCCCACAACCACCAGTCAAGCACACAAGTGTTACCTTGCTCCTTCAGCCAGCCCCTCTCCTGGATGAATCCCATGAAGGGCGCGATGCCCGTCCCGGGGCCAACCATCAGCACTGGGTTGGTGGCCTTGAAGGGCAGCCGGAACTGAGACTTGCGGATGTACATGGGGACGGTAGACTTGTGGCCGTTGTCGGTCACCAGCTTGTTCTTTAGCCAGTTTGTTGCCACGCCCTTGCTGACGCGGCCGGTCTTGGTCTCGTACTCGACTACTACAGCGCATATGTGGATGCTGTTGAGATGGACCTAGGGGAAGACAGGCGGGGTTTTCAGTCTGCAGCTATTGGCCACCAACAATGTCGTCACAGGTCAAGTTTGTGTAACGGAGTTTGTCCCACCCGAGACGCAAAACCAGATCTCCCATGAAGAGAGCAGATGCCCTAAAAAAGTGGTTCCCAACCTTATTCCCTTGAACTTGAGCTATTTTCGCCAATTATGAACGAACATCTGGTCTCATACATTGGCAATAAAACAATAACAGTAATAATCTAATCACTTTTGCACCATCTGCTGGGGATTTTAGCATAATGTGAAACAATACAGCAGCACAAAAAGGTACACATCTATGTCTTAGCTGATACTTTAAATTATAAAATGTAGCTTCCACTTTTATGGAGGAAGACTATGAAATAAAAGTAAACCAAAATACAATACGTTAAATAAGCGACTACATGACATACTGTACATATTATGTACATTACACATACCTTAGAGGAGGAGGCAATAGAGTAGTAGCGAGCCTGAAGACGAGGTAGAAGCTCACACAGGTGGTCAACAGGAGGTTTTAACGAGGGAAGATCCTCCAAGATTGCCAGGATATTTCTACTGTCATCCAACACCCAGCTCTGGTACAGGGCCTGACAGACAGTTAAGAACAAAACTGATCAAACAGAACTTTTTTGAATTGAATAATCACAAAATTCACTATTACTATTCACTACTGTGCATCTTGAAGAAATTAGTTAATTCAAGGAGCAGGTAGGGAGGATAGGCATTTTGCTCAAGGATACTTACAGGTAGGTCAACTCAGGGTCTCGACCCCACAACCTTCCAGTTGGAAGTCCAAAACCCCACTAGACTACCCTGCCCCCACCCCACCCCACAAACCTGCTGTACATTCTTGTACACAATTCCTTAAATATCGGAAATAAAGTCTTCCAGGGCACACTACAGACCTTGCCCTCTGGTGACGAGGAAGCAATCTTGCGCATGTTCTCCTGGTCTTTGGGGTCGGAGGCATACTGGGCCAGCTCGTACAGCACGTTGGTCCGTGGCGGGTGTGTGATGTCCAGGTAATGGGTCAGAGCAGTACGGTACGTGGTAGGACAAGGGAATGGGTGCTTCTTATTGGACTCCTCTGAAAAACCAAGGACGACACTGCATATTTTAATATTTGTTTATAGGACCGGTGTCCCACAAACATCTTCATCGGAGAGCTTTAATCACTATTCTAGCGCATTACTTCATTGTGAATGTCAAGTTCTTATTATAACTTTAGTTCACTTTAGAAAGGTTAGCAAAAAAAACTGGGATATTGCGTCAATCATTGACAGTGTTGATATTGTATGACCCACCCGTAGCTTTCAATTGGCAGACAAGAGAGATCTTCCAAAACTTGGACTGTTTTCAACTCAAAGCGATGGCAGCGCAGAAGCAAAAAAATAAAAACAACAACTGCACTGATGTGTTCTGATAGGATCCACTGATGAGATTTGTATAGCAAATAGATGCAGTCTGTATTAAAAACTCTTAGTGGACACAGGCCCTTAGACTACCTTTTTCCATAGCCAAAGTTCATAGCAAATAGTAATTCTAAACAAAAAAACTAACAAAAAGAAATTGTTTAAATGTTTGTAATGTAAAATGTGCAGCATAGAAGCTGATGCAGTTCACTGCTCGTTATAACTGATTGAAATAACACGAAGTGAAATAGCTTGAAATGACCAAACGGACTATTCCATATTTTGTAATATTATCATTTATGAACTAACAAGACCCACTGGAATGCAAATAAATCTGGTGCTCTATCTGGTGACTACTATCTCTAACACACAAACTGTTTCATCTTAACCGACTTTGAGTTAAAGATAGGCGTTCACATTTCGTGGGAGGGTTTGAAGGACAAACTTCTCATGTTAAGATGGACGTTTCAATGTCACAGAGTGTCGTACCATCAAGGTTGTTGAGAGAGATAACTGTATCAAGGTTCACGCCAAGGATCTGTCCGAGTTTGTTCACCAAAGCAGAGTCATTTATTGGGAAAACAGCAACATGATCTCCTGACTCATACCTGCAATTACAAACAGATGTACATTTTGACAATGCTAGTCAAAACCATATTTGTGAGCAGATTTCACAAAGCAGAATATTGATCAAGGTTAAACATGTCAGAACTGTGGGTGTGAAGTCAACATTGTAAACTACAAAAGGGTAGGTTATTTTAACAGACAACCGATAAAGGTATCCTGAAAAATGGATAAGATGGTTTGAATCTTGTGGCATAGCCTCTACACAGCTGCCCCTTAATTCTTTTTCAAATGGTTGATTGAGATACCATGACTATCCCTTTTGCAGAGATTAATGTTGTGGCAGTTTCCTTCACAGCTCTCACACTGTTTCTGTCATCAACTGCAGTCATTTTCGGTGTCCTCTTTAAATGTCTGTTGCTCAGTATTTTTCAAATAGCTTGTAAAGCCATTTTAAAGTCGTTATAATCTTCAAAACAGCTTTGTTAACTCCCAAAGAGAATTATGTTCTTAATGTTAGTTTGTCCTTTCTAGAACATGCGGCAAAACCCAAGGCTAACACCAAGAGTAGACATTCATAACTATATTGTTTAACCAATCAATCTAACAATACAATCGGGGGCAAAAAGAAAGACCTGTCATTAACATGTTCAAATACTTTAGCTCACACATACATACACACGTGTGCATGCATGCATGCATGCATGCATGCATGCATACACATGTGCATGCATGAGCCATATGAGTAAGCTAGCTGGCGCTTGTCTCTACTCCTCCCAAGAGCCACATGAGTAAGCTAGCTGGCGCTCCTCTCTACTCCTCCCAAAAGCCACATACATTTGTGCTTCAAACTAACACTGGGTAGCAAGATGTATTACACAAAAAGTAACACACATTTGGATGATTGAGGAGTGTACCTGTAATAATACCCCGGTGGCCAATGCTTAACCCATGCTTACCTGATCTTGGAGCCCGTTATGTCTAATTCAAGGTGCATAAGGTGTCTGTTGCCACCTTTATTGAGTTTACGGTTGATGGTCACTGGGGCAAGGAAGGGATTCTTTGAATCATAAGGCCTGTTAATATGAGAAGAAAGGTATTAGTGTTAACAGAGACCAGAAGAAGCGCAAAAGGCTTTACACGAATTAAGATGTATGAAGTATGTATAGTACAACATTGAGAGCATGTAGCAAAAGTCTTTTCAACCTCCACTAGGTGGCATAAAGACAAATATTTTGAAATGAGAGAGTATAGGATTTCTTACGGTTTCTGGCTCTCAAAGCTCTTTATCCGACCAATCTCTCCTGTGTACACTTTGTTCATGTTAATGTCAGGGTACTCCTTCAGCTCATACTGACGGATGCTGTGTGACAAAGAAATACGTATTAAGTACTTAGTCAACCCAGTTTACAAACCATTACAGCCACGACCCCTGAAGGAAGTGGTACTTATTTTAAAAAGCATAACAAAAGGGTTTGTGAATATGGAGATTTTTTTCTCTGTCAGAATAACAGAATAATAGTTATATCACAAACTGAGCATTTAACAACTAACTCAAATATATAAAGACTTGATGCAGTTAGAGGCAATTTGTGTTCATTTGTGTGAAATAACGTCCTACAGCAGAGCCCCCCCGCCAATGTTAGCAGCCATTTAAGTGTAATTTCATCACAGCGTGCGCACTAAAATTTGGCATTTGGCAATGATTCCCAATTCAGTTGTATGTATGAAAATTGTGCGTGGGAAACAGTGGCGTTTCTCTGCCTCAGGAGCAAGTGTAATACAGGAAGCGCATTTTGCTTACATAGGACAAACAATGGCAGTAGCCATGAAAAGAAGAAAAAAAGAAAGAAATAAATACTTTGAGAGTCTGCGGTTTCAAAATTCCATTTGCTTTTTTAAAACAGAACCGCAATTGTATTAAGAGGGCAGTAACATGCACTGATTACACAGTGATCAGCCGCATGTTTGAAAAGGAACAGCTCGAGCTGTCTGCAGACTGGCCAAGTCGCCGTTTACAAAGTCTTCGTTTAGTGCAACACTATTGGCAAAGAATAAAGAAAAACATAAATATAAATGTCGAACAGAATAAAACGAATGACCTTGAATCGTCGCCCAAGGCCTCCACTCCAAAATGCTCGCAGACTGCAGGCCAAAACTGCTCCCTCCATGAGACGAAGTCCTCTTCCAGACTATAAAGATGAAGCCAGTCTGATTTATAATAGTGTAGGGCTGATAAATACATTAATCACTTAACCATGTAATCAATTAAATAAAGTCCCTTCCTTGTAAGTAAGTAAGTAAGTAAGTAAGTAAAATGCATTTACATAGCACATTTCACAGATAAAAATCACAAAGTGCTTCACAACTATAGGGGAATACACAATAGTAAATACATGATAGCACATTACACAAATAAATAACCAAACAATAGCATATAAACAAACAGAAATACATGTCAGACCGGCCTCACCATCCTGCAGTGTAACTAAAAGCTCCTTTAAATAAAACCTTTTTCAACTGTTTTTTAAAAGTTTCCACAGAATCCAAGCATGTGTTATTGTGTCATCCCCCCCTCCCCCGTCGTGTTCTGATAAACCAGCTGGACTCATTTTGAAATCTGTAATATATTCGTCAAAATTACTCAAGGAAATCTTTAACTCTGGATTATAATAATCATCTCACACCCACTCAGTCAAATTGCCAATGATGTTGGGTCATAATTAGCCAAATATTAATCTTAACGTTATTAAGATAACAGTCCAGAATGCTATGAAGCCTTTAAACACCCATTTACAAATGCCAAGCCAGATTCGAACAGAAGTGAATCCTTTCTGTGTGGCTCCTGCACCCATGTTGAGCTGAGGGTTCACTTACTTGCCATCATCATCTCCCATGCCAAGGTCAAAGATGCGCTTGGCCCCTAGCTCTTCCAGCCGTTTGTCCACGTACTTGCCCATGGCATTGTAGCGTTCATAGGTCTTATTGCCTAAAGCAAATACCTACGAGAGAAAGGCTTAGAAATGTATGGCTGCAGTAACTGTATGCAAAGGTTATTACATATGCGGACATGTGTAGTTACACACAGTTGTAATGGTTACTCAGCTTGTCAAATAGTAACAAGATGGATGGTAACTTTCTGAATCACATTATGATGATAAGACAAGTAGACTGAACGACGAGCTAATATTTATTTAAACATCTAAACCACCTGACACACAGCACAGTATTTTACAGGCAGGCAAGTACATTACAATAACTGCTGCTACAGTATCAGTAGCAAAGTTACTCTTCTGCACTGTGATAAGGATTTATTTGACTTGGTTAGAGGCAAAAATTATAAGAAATTGCATCAGCAGGTATAGTTAGATAACCCAACAACCTTCAGTCCGCTCCTGGAAACACAGTAAAACATATTCATTCCATAAAAGTACACTGTAGCCCTGAAATAGAAATATGTAGCCAATGTTCCTTGCTCATAATCGTCATTCTATCTAGATACACCACAACTGGAACAGCGACAATATTATGACACACTGGCAGTCAATCAAGCAGATCTACACACACACAGAAAATCCTGATAAGGTAAATAACACAATGCTTTGCCTTTTTTTCTAAATACACTTTTTTAAATAGAAATCAATGTGTTTTCTGCTCACATTTTGGTTAATGTTTAACACTGTAATTCTCTTGGATGCATTTACTATACAACTCACCATTTCAACTAGGTTGCTTTAAAACTAGTAACACTCACAGTGAAGTTGAGCCCAGATAGGTCTTCGCTTTCGTTCTCCTGCAGCCAGTCATAAAGATCTTGGGCGTTGTCTGTGGGGTCTCCTTCACCATATGTCGCCAAGCAGAAAATGGCTAGCGAGTTCTCAATTTCTGATAGCCTGGCCAGCTCTCCCTGGTCATCCATATAGAAAGGATTCAAAATAAAATCATGATAGATAAATAATCAATAAAGCTTAAGTGTGGTTTAACCATTTTGGATGGTGTCAAATATGAATGAATTTGATTGTAGTAGATCCGTAAATAAGTAATTCTGTCCACGAACCAAGATTCAAAACTGCAGTTTTTGAACAGCAACAACAAATAAAATATTAAACTGCTGTCACACTGCCATTTCACTGTCACATTTGTGTCCCAGGGTCCAAAGCGTACGGTCTAAAGCACAAGGCGCAAAGTACATCTAGGGCACGTCCAAATCCACTTTTGTTTTGTGTTTTGTGTTGTTTAACAGCAGTTAACAGTTGCCAGTCGCCAGGCGGTGAGGTTCAGAAAGGTTGTACTTATGTGAAAGTCTTCCCATTCTCTCTCCGGTTGTGCAGATACTGTGTTGTTGCAAAGATTTAAATTACCATGTCGTATTCTTCTGGGTCGGCAGCCATTCCCTTCATGCCGTAACGCTGTGCGTCTTTGGACAGCCGGTTGGAAAATTCCTCTGCAGTGCCCGTCTGGGAGCCATAGAACACAATGATGTTCTTGCCCTAGCAAAGATTGTAAAAAAAAAAAACTGTGATTTAACAACTCCAACCTTTGTCAGTATTGAACTCCCCCTGCCGTCCCCGGACAGTATACTGGTTGACTGACTGGGATGGTTCCTAAAACATGAAGATACATGAGATTCACACTGCCATGCCAAAGCATATTGTTAGCAACCCCATGCAAACAGCAAATATTTTCACAGGACGGTGAAAAGAGAAAAACGTATTCAATGTAGTTGATCTGAACAACCTTCCCATGCGAGTCTGGTTTTAAACAGCTTCATAAATCTGCACTTTCACTGCCCAAAATACTGTTGTTAACCATAACAATTATCCATGAAATGGGAACTGTGCTGGTTAATCTTATTCTTATCTTATTACAATTCAAATAAACATTTATTTCTGACCACAGGGGTCACTAAAATTCTAAAGAAACATAATAAAACTTGGTAATACATGGTAGGTAATTAATATATTTGAATACATACAGTTCAATTTTATACAAAAGGTAATTTTGGAAAAAGCCTTTCAAATACATTAGGCATTTTAGAAAAGTTAAATACACTTCAAGCAATTGTCCTGCCACATTATAGTTACTCACAGTTTTCTTCATTTTCTCCAGAAAACTTGTTTCTCTTGTTGCAGATGGCCTAGAATAAGAAGATAATAGATATGCATTAATCCATCCATCCATCCATCTTCATCCGCTTATCCAGAGTCTGGTTGCGGGGGCAGCAGCTTCAGCAGGGGACCCCAAACCTCCCTTTCCCGAGCCACATTGGACAGCTCTGACTGGGGGATCCCG
>JAODTR010013047.1:0-27689 GCA_025399935.1 Amblyopsis rosae | reverse complement strand
GGAGTTCAAGAGATTGTCTTGACCAGGACCACACCCCTAAATGCATTGAAGCAACTGCCATGTGATTGTTGATTAGACAATTGCATTAATGAGAAATTGAACAGGTGTTCCTAATAATCCTTTAGGTGAGTGTGTGTGTGTGTGTATATATATATATATATATATATATATACACACACATACATACATATATATATATACATACATATATACATATATATATACATAGTTGTTTTTTTTACATTTTCTTTTCAAATATAAAGACAGAGCTTGGGGTTCTAGGGGTGCAATAAAGCTATAAAAAGATATGCCTTTAACAATTACAAAAACATAAATCGGCTGCTTTCAATGCATGCAGAACTACCGGTAGTGAAGATACTCATCTCTACCTTGAAAAACTTGTCGATCTTAGACAGGTTTATTCTCTTCTTGGCATCCATTTTGTAGATGTTACTGTTGTTTCCATCCATCAAATACAAGCCGAAGCCCATTACCTAGCAAACAGGACAGAGTTCATGTTCAGTGGACCCAAGGCCTGACTCACCGGCAAACCGGTATTTTCACCGGTATTTTCTATAAAAGGGTTACCTTAAGTAGCATATGTTTCTCATTGGGGGTGAGATACATCTTGTTCTCGTAGTAATCCACACACAGGTTGACAATGTCGGCCAACAATTCATCATATCCATTAATCACCTCCAACTGCTGCTGCAACGACTGGAACAGAGAGAGTTGTCATTACTAAAAAAGGTAGATGAGATGGCATATAGCTTCTATTTTAATGTCTGTAGAGCTTAGTTTCGTTAAAACAGAACTTCGGACATCATACAACACTGTTCCACCATGCTGTTATTCACTCATACAAGCATTGGGTCCGGTCTCATTTTACATATATATATAGGCAACTTCAATCTTCAAACCTGAGTGATTTTGTTGTGGTTGGCCAAGAACATGGACAAGTTCTGAGACTCCTGAATGGATGAGGGTTCAGACATCTTCCTCAGGAACTGTGCTGCTCTGGAGGGAGTAGAAACACGAACATTCCGTGGTACTAAAGCACCTAATAAGTCATATTCACAGGGAGTATCTATTCACCAACTGACAAGCCTTGAGCTGGGTAAGGATGGACAGAAAAACAGACATATGGAATGGAATGAATAATACTGCCATCTACTGGTGATGTACCTTTTGTAGGCAGAGTGGTCATTCTTAACACTACATTTCATGTTCTTGAGCTCATCCAAAACTGCAAACATGTTGATGAACTTTCCCAGAGTGAGCAAGTAGGCCTCAGACACAAAGTCTTTCCTGCGCTCTACGTGACAAAGACGACGCACCTCCCCGCAGAATCGGTCAGTTGCTGTACGCTGTAAAAAGGAGGATATATAGTATTAAATTTAAAAGTGTCAACAAAATCCTAAGATATTGTAATACAATTACGTGGGTAAAACTTTATCTGCACACGATCTCACCTGGATGTACATGCTGTTCATTACGTAGGTGAAACCTCACCCTTTACTACATGATCTCACCTGGAAGTACATGAAGTTCATCAGCTTGGTGACCTCAGGTTCCAGGACCTCAACGGTCTTCTCATAGATCTCAACTCTGTTGGGCTGCTCGTTGCATTTGACCTGACCGCAGGAGAGTACAACGGAAAATGAGACTTCACGCTACTTTAATTATGCTACAAATGGTTAGAGCAAGTGTTTTGCTTAGTCAACCCTTTTTAAATGTGAATGGAATTTCAAAGGTAAATACTGTACTGAAGGTAGACAGTCTACGTACTTTGGTACTGTGGTTAATGGACTGAAAATAGTTGACGTTAACAGAGGGTGACATGCATTACCTCTGCAGTAAATTGTGATCTACAAGGGGAACCATGTGTAGAGAAGTATGCAAGCAAGGTTTTATATAGCTGATCTGTGATCTGATGTGATTGCGGGCTTCCCTATATTCTCCTTACATAAAATTGTTTTGCGACTACCGGTACACGTTACCTGGGGTATAGCACGGGAACAACTTCTCCATGTGTAGAGCATCACAGCATACTCCTGCCCTTCCTCCAGCATTTCGTTCTAAGAGGGGAGAAGCACATTGTTGTCCATCTCAAACCATTATCACATACATACATACATACACACACATGCATACATACACACATGCATACATACATGCATGTATTAGTAGTCTAAGTAACGTATTAATAATTTCAATGGAACACGTATGTAAAATATAAATAATTTCACAAAGCAAACCATCACACACTGACTACAGGATGAAATGTTGAGTTTGGTCCCTTCACTTATTATTATTAATTGACACTAATAAATTGCTTAATTTCCTCCCCAATATCCATTTTGTTCAGATACAGTACAGATACAACAGTGAGATACAACAGTGTATCTCAAAACCATAGCAACACATCTGTGACACTAATCAAAGGATTTCCTGGCAATATCATTTCACAACATTCAATGGTAGAGTAGAGAGTGCCCAATGAAAATCAACTGCATGCACATGTAATGCAATGCAAATGTAGTGTCTGTAAATGGACATACAGTAGAAGAAATAGGGGAACTACAGTGTGAAATGCTGCAATTTGCATAGTCAGTCCACACATACCAGTTAATTTACTGCAATAAAGTAATCTTACAAATAGCATCAAAAAACATCACATACATAAATGCATTCATGCATATCTTTGAACTAAAAAAGCCTGTAGTCACCAGTGTGCTGACAGCAACACATCCATGCATGCTTCAATGTTTTCAACACAACCCCCATCTCAATACAATATGCTGCTCGAGTCAGACTCCAACCTCCAATTATATCCGGCTAATTAGACACAGAGCACCATCGGTTCTTAATAGAAACCACAATAATGCAGTCATTTGCATTGGTAGTTTAATGGAGACATCCATCTTCCTTCCCTTTGTTTACCAAGCCCCTACTGTGGTGATTTGCCTGCCACATTCATCCACAAGCTTACAACAAGAAAACACATTTAAACAGCTTTGTATTACTATATTCATGATTACTCCTTAAGTACCTTACCATGCTAGAATGAATAGTGGCCTGCTCAATGTATCTGGCGATGCCGGTGACGAATGCATTGCGGTCCTCGAAGTTAGTGTTGAAATTTGGCTGAGGGGGACAGAGAAGACAAAAACAAGATCAAAAGACTGTTCCATCTAATAAGAGGAATGTTATGCATTGTGATCTCCCCTCTAAACATCCCTTGGGCATTATCGTTCCTCCCTTCTAGTACATTTACCATGTCCTGGATAAAGTATTTTCACAAAATGTGTCGGCTCCCGAGTGCATTGGCAAACAGTTGAAGCCAATAGACACTGCAGTCAAGGGGAGTCAAAGGGGCTGACTGAAGCTCCAAACAACTCTCACCTGGTATATGAGCGAGGCGGGCAGGGGTTCGATGCATGGCTGCTGGTCCGGCAGGGGCAGCTCTTCAAGCAGGTCCACGTTGGAGAGGGCGTCCTCTAAAGTCACAGTGGACGCCATCCTGCTGATTGGTTGAGAAAGGAAATATAAACCGTTTACCTGCTAACGGTGCTTATTACTAGGGATGGCACAATCCAGTTTTTTCAGTCCCGATACCGATACAGATACCGGCACTTTGGGTATCGGCCGATACCAAGTACCGATCCGATTCCAGTGTTAGATTCAGTTTTAAGATAAGTTGCAAAGTATGATAGCCAATTTCTATTTTAGGAGATACATTTTAGAAACCTGCTGCTGATAGTGTGGCCTGGGCAGGTTAGACATGGCTGATGCTTGACAGTAGTGTATAAAGTAATTTAATTGGATTAGCCCCATGGATCGGTTACAACTGTCCGATTGTAACAAAATAAAAATTGTATTGTGTATTGTGCTTCTGCTACGAGTCTAAACCTGGCTATTTTGTTTTGTTTGTCAGGTGTGACGTAGTAAGGGTATGAATGAGACATATGGATTGTTTAATTTTGAGGAGATACATTTTTCCTTTGACTGTTTCCAAAGCCAGTACACAGAATCAATATTGCACATTTTATTGGCTGTTAAAATAAATACAATTAAATAATACATGCATAACAAGCCTGCACACTATAAATCTAAGCTACGATCCACTATGGTGCCTACCCCTTCTAACCATGTGTCTTTTGGTATAAATTATATGTTACTGCTGATTGGGGAATCTCATTGAACAATCCGATTGCACGTTGCAATAAGAATTGACAGAAGGCAAACAACCATAGGCCATAAAGTATACACTAAACCACAGAGAAGGGGGGCAGGAGCAGCAGGTAAACATATAAGGTACGCAAACAACAGGCCAGCTGCCCTGTTGAGAAGGAAAATAAAACTAATGTGTCGAAAAGCTGGGCCTTATCCATGAATCACTTAAATAAAGTAACCAGACAAGCCCAGAACTTTAATCTAAAAAGATTAAATAATTTTAAGGGATACGCCGGAGGCTAGTAATACTAAGAGTCCGAGATAAACCTTAATCTACATTCCCAGAGTCTGAATGGTTCACTTCATAGCCAATCATCTGTCCTTTAATCTCTTCAAATTAAATGCGGAGTCACCTCTAGCGTGCAACTGTAACTGAAGCTCTGTTGTGAAAACACAAATACATTTGCAAGACAGACGCTAGATGTGGTAACTTCTGGTGATGTACATTTTTGCAGAAGGTGTATGATTTACTAACAATCAAATAGAATTGTCTGCACCTGTTTTATGCTCTTCACTTTATTTAAGTGCAAACTACTGGATAAAATAATGCAGCGTTCAAGTGTTTTGATGTGCACACTTATAAATGATTGCAAAGATCAATTAGATTGTTATCAGATTTCTCACCAATGACTTATTGGAGCTTATTTCTAGCCTAACACATGCAATAAGCATCTTGACCAACAACATGATGCTGACTGACCTATGCACCACCACAAACAGGGAAGTAGTCTACTGTATGACTCAAACAGTGTGACACTAGATAGAAAAACACTAAACTCGTAAAATAATTAAATTGGGCAAATTATTATAGTGCTGAAATTATTTCAGAAATCAAGAGTCAATATAAAAATGTTAAATAAACTTTAAACATTTAAAGAGTATAAAAAGCTACTTATATTTTTTTATAAATTACGACTTCTGTTTTGCATTCAGACCTACTTTGTTCTGCAGACTACTTTCGAAATTAAATAAGGAACCCCAATTCTTACTTTAGTTCCTCTAAAGAAAATCCACGCTTCACAAACTAGCATGACATTGTGCCTAAATGGAGACTTGTAGCAGCAGCCCCATATTAAAAGCATAAGGAGCGTAATGCAGCTCAAAGATGATAACATACAGTAGGTGTGCAAGCCCAGATACTGTGTAAATATAAAAGGCACCACTTTGCAGCGCACAGCAATTTGGACTTGACGAAGGGTGTAGCTTTGTTTTGTCTGTAGGCTGTCAACTGTCTGAAACTACCAACCTCGTCTGACCATCTCAAATGTTATTTTAGACTAAATGAGAACAGGGCAAAGAAGGCTACGCTGCTGTAGCCTCCCATGCCATTTACTAATTTTTGCTGTACAGGAAGGGTTTTTTTTTCTCTACAAAGAGAACAAGATTATTCTACAGGTGTCTTTCTGTATTAGACCAGCATGTGACACTGCGGTTGTGAATTTGAAAAGATACCGTATATCAAACTAACCACCTCAAATACCTTATGCATTCCACAAAGGAGTGGGGGGGTTGAACCACTGAATCATACAGACAATGGCTCATTGGCATGTTAAAAGCACTTGTGTATATTAGCAGAAACTCCCATATAGGCCTACCTAAAGACATGTCAGAAGAATACATATGATACATGTGACTAGCTAAAGCCTCGTGCTTTTTAGGTGATGTGACTGACAACTGCTGCATGATCGAAGAATTAAACCACCAATTAAATGATTATGTTCGCTTCCGCCGGCTTGATAGATTACATCCTCAACATGAGATCATTTAGTGTCCGAGGGCAATCTGTTCCAGGCCTAAATGTCTATTTATTAACATGATCTAATACTTCTCCAGTTTGTACCACATCAACACTTTTTGTGACTCATCACAAACAAAGCTATACACGGCAAGAGAGACATGTAAGAAAGTTTCATGTTTGCAGGATATCACATGTCATATTTGCAGGATATCACACTAAATGTTTAGCAGAAACCGTGAAGATTTAAAGGATACAGTACACATCCTTGACAGACAGCTCTTGCTGTTGTTTACAAATGTGCAAACAGCAAACACACTTGTCATCTGTAAATCCCCCAAGCCTGTCTATTCACCTGCTGTTCACCATTATGCATGCTACCCCAGATCATCCAACATTGTGGTCTTAACTTCCAATGCTATGCAGATGACTCTATATAAGCCTGTTACAATAATTACTATATTGACTTATTGTGCAATATATGGACGACCTTTTTTTTCAGACCTCAATAATATTGCTTGCTATTATTGTTTTAACACACGTGTTGCTGATACAAAAACGTTAGCCATGTTGCGCTTCTCCTGTGCTCTCACCTGCCTGTTCGTATGCAGCGCTCCACATACACAAGCAGAGAGAGACAAGTGAAAAAAGTGTTCCTCAAGGCCAATAGGTGTTTTTTCACTAATGACTGCATAATTCCAGCCAACTACATTTGGAAGAAAGTAAATATGCAGCATTTGTAAAACATGGTAGCAACTGCCCATCCACTAAGGTCAAAAATCTAGGTGTCATTCTAGACCTCTCTTTGTCCATCTCTCTCATTTGAGCCACTCATCAAGTCTGTCACTAAATTATGCACTCCTTCCTCACAGACCCTATAAAGATGAAGCACATTTAAGTCCCGCCCACACGGGGTGGGAAGAGGACATTTAATCACTCTCCATTCACAGTATTGTGCGAAACCGTTTCCCTGTCATTTCTGACTTCTACCATTTCTGTTATCTCTGACTTCTTGCAACATTTGAAAAATTCCAGGCTGTAGTTTGACAGAATGCACTACCCAGAATATGGGCTTTATAAAGGTTAAAGCACCCAGAACTATTCATAAGCTGTCAAACCAAAAATGCAAGGTTATAAAAATTAGACACAAGTGGATACAGGCAACAAGAAACAAAGAAAAAAAATAAAGTGGGACATTCAATATGCCTACGTGTGTTGTGCGGTAACTGGTCGACATGGCGTGCCAAAATAGTCCTTTGGCAAGGTAAAATAATTTAACATACTGTGGCGTCATTTGTGTCTACCTGGGAGATTTCAAAGAAATATGAAGTGTTGCCCTCTGTCTCTATCCATTTTCAGGACAAAATATAATTATATTGTATACATTTCCCAGTTCGTTTTGGTTTGTGTGTGTCTTGTTTCTAGAATGTATATTCTGGCTTGGTCAAATGTTTATTAATAAAATATATGTCCCAACCAAAAGTTTTATATCTATGTATTTGCAATGTAAGATGTCCTTGAGTGTTGTGAAAGGCGTCCTAAATAAAATGTATTATTATCGTCCTCATCATCATCTTTAGACTACTGCATCCTATTTTGGTGTCAGGCTCCTCCAGTATGTCCAAAACCGTGCACCGTAATGCATATACCTGCTGTTACTGTGTTTTGAACTGGACAGTTCTGGACAAATATTTAATCAGATATACATTATTAAACCGAATCTGCAAACTGTTTAATGTTATATTTGTGTAATAAGATCATTTACAATATATATCACACAGGCCTATATTATTGATGGTGAATGGATTACAGTCCGATATAAAGGCTAACTATACCGTTTCCTATGAGAGGTAAAAGTAGCGTAAGAAGACGAATTCCTGAGAGCGTTTGTTGCCGTAGCCTGGGATTAGTCACTATTCGGGCCTGTGAGTCAGACACATTTCTCGTCGTTGTAATAAGATGTGTGTTCTCACATATATTAACATTTAAAAATGCGTACAAAAACAAAGTTTCGTTAGGCACTGATTATTCAACTCTAAAAAAAAGTTGTTATAAAGGCAACACCCAAAGAAACATCACTTTTCGTATTAGTTGGGAGTACAGGGTTTCAAAGCAACTTCGTAAGCAATGCAGACTTCTCACTCACCCAGAGTTTAATTCCACTGAGATTTAGATGGTTTATACCTAGTGCGCCATTAATGACCAATACTCGAAGTGTGGATCCCACTGGCAATTGGGAATACAAGTTTGAAGTGTTCTATCCAGGTTTTTTGTCGCGCAAAGGAATCTTTCTGTGGTCGATATCATGGGCGGGCACGCAGGCGAGCATAGAAGTTGAGCTGGGAGTTCCTGTCCTAGTCTGAAACAGGGAAATTCAACAGGAAACTGCTCATTGCTGCGATGCGAAGCTTCACCGCGAGGGGCGTTGGGATCAAGTAAAATCAAAGGAAAGTAGACTTCGGTAGGAAAAGTCAGAGGGTGAGAGAACTACGGTACCTCCCGAAAATGGAGGGTTTTGCGATTTGAACTTACAAATTGACTGAGAGATACGTTTCCTCTTTAACCTAACTAGTAATTGCTGATTTTTCTTGTATTCTACGTTTTTCATAATGAATAAATATAAACAAAGTATAAAATAAAATACAAAAATTTACATTTGGGACTATGCTTGGGAGGTCTACTCGAGGCTGTATGCTAAGGGTCTACACTATGTGTATAAATCAGGCTCGTCGTGAAATTTCTTAACATTAAACATGCACATTTTTAAATGCAAATTAATCGAGTTTTAATATGAGTTTATTTTATAGTGCCTTTTCACGTCACCATTATTTGCAATTTTTGCAATTCATACCCAAGGTTAGCGTTGTAAAATGAACAAAACAAGCTATTTCAACAAAATAAATATCGAATGTGAATGCTTCACTTAATACATGACATCTGCACACTGATTTATTTCAATACCAAATATGCTTGGTCTGCCAGTGCACATATCAGACAAATAATTACGTTTTAAGACACAATTGTTCATTAAATAAAGATGAGTCAGTAATGTAATTGTAACGCAAATATAGTTAAACGACATTGAGAAACAAATGACAACCTCAATCATATGAATATGTACAATACACCTCATATAATAATACACATTATAAACTAATTACACAGTAATTACAATATGCTGTGTGTATCTGTATCTCTATGAGGACAACTACGAATAGTTTAGTCCTCCAAACAGATAATACGCATCATATCTTAGTCATTCTTTTCTAAAACTGTAACAGCAGTGACAGCTGCATTCACTTCCTGTTGGCCCTTGAATGAGGTTTAAATATTTTTCTGACACGTGCTATTATGAATGGTCTCACTTGCATGCTACTGTAACAGCAGAGAAAATGGACACGACATTGAACGGTTTATCAAGCCAACCATCTGTACAGAGTCTGCACTCAGCACTGCTCAAATCCAGCCATCAGAGACAGGGCAAGGCTCTCCACTATAATTAAAATACAACAGAGAAGAAGTGATATGGTTAATTTATTGGAACATTCCTCCAGGCACTACAATGGAAGAAAGCAACAAATCACACATTTTAAAAAGTAGCAGGGGCTTACTTACAATAAGGAAATGAACCGCGGCACACAGCTTTATTCAGAATTGTCACAAGGAACATGTGACAGTTTTTAAAGTCTGACTCCATCTTATCAATGGACTCAATCCTGTAATTGAAGAAAACACAAAAAAGTTTTTGATCATCAAAAATGAAATTAAGACTTTGCAGATCGCGAATTTACTCTTCTGTCCTCTTTTATTTGACAAGGGTCAACTAATTCATTTTAATTCATGTATTAACCCCTAGACTTCAATAGCTCATATTCAAAACCTGCATATTCAAAACATCTGTGTTTTGGGATGATCTAGGCATTTTGGCAACATTTTGGACATAACCTGTTCTACTACCGCCGGGCGGCCCCAGTGCGTCTTTTATGTTTTATTGGGTGGGACAAATACACTTGTTCTAAATATTGAGCGGGATGCACCCCCTGCAAACACTCACTTCCATGCTCCAAATCCAGCTTGCCATCGATCAGAGAAGATGAGGACCAAATTGAGAACCTTCATTATCGCCTCTTTGACAAAACTGACCTGCAAAACATCCCAGCATTGAAGATGAACATAAATATAGCACAAAAAATCCATCCAGCATCATTTGAATTGTGGTTACACCATTTCATGGAAGACCTCACATTGTACTAGCAATTAGAGCAGAGGTGTACCTTCTCCCTTAGCAGACAGCGGTCATGAATGGTTGACAGGTATCTGTAATGAATCTTGATCAGCTGGTCCAAGTCCTTAGCTTCTTGTACTTGGTGCTGGAACTCCAGCCCGGTGCTATGCAGGATCTACAGCAACAGGTTTGTAACGTATGTGTAGATAATGATGCAAATTATGTTACAATTATGTTCTCAATCATTGAATAAACGTATATATAAATACATGATTTCTGTAATAAATACTTAGCAATTTCCACTTCTTATTTTACATTAGAATTTGGTTAACTGTGTTTTGCGGTAACATCGTGGCCCTGTGGCTCACTGGCTCACTTATGAATAACAACTTATTCAATTGGTTTAAGATGACATAAGTGTCTGTTTTCATTTATTTACACAAATTAATTAAATGTTAAATTTAATAGAAAAATGAAATCAAGTAAATATTAGAACGCTGTATACCATCAATTAGTTACTTGTGTTTGGTGTGACAGATTACTGTTCTCACCCTGGTCATGATGTAGTTATGCAGGCTGTTGACAAAGTGCATTAATTTGACCCGTAGAAGACACATTCGGTGAACCTGCTGATTTATAGGCTCTTTAGTAGCCCTTTCCTCAGCTACGCCTCCCTCCAATTTCTTAGTGGCCACCGTCAAATCTATCGTAAGGCAATAGATTATACCCATTATTTAAAGAAGTGCTAATGATCATATTTAGCTAACATAAGCAACAACAACAATGTAAATATAGGGTGCATATTATATTACATGTTTAATTTATATGTAGCCTTGTGGTATCATCCTGACTTTGCAAACTCCAATTCCATTCCATCAGTCTGGAACCCCTTAATTTAAAAATAGTAGTAAAACATGTAGAGAACAATCCAGCTGTTTCGGTTTCCACCGGTACTCTAGCTGATTGGGTGAGATAGAGGTATGTGGCCCAATAGTGTGTAAGTAAGTTTGACTGAAATGTATTAGCACCGCCTTTATGACAAACGCATTTGAATGGAGGGTTTCAGACTGATGCAGCAAATTAAACTGGAGATTGTGAGATCAGTATGGTCTAGTTTAAATGTACATGCATAACAAATACCACTGAAACGAAGCGTGTCTAAGCTGTATTTGGCCCATTTTATCTGCAGCAGCAGGAGAAACACTTGATTGTAGATCTTCTGGCACTCAGAGCTGATTACAATGTCAACAGGCCATGGAACCTGGTGGTCAAAAACATGTTGTTCGCACCTAAAAGTGTTATTATGTTAAGAGTTAATTTAGGAGTGAAACATTCTATTCACTTACCTTATAACTAAGAGTAAGTACATCCAGATTATTCACAGGCTGTTTTTTCCTGGCTGGGTCAATTGTCTCCAAGAAAATCGATAACCTTCAAAGAAAATAATTTTAGGCTAAAAATATAATTTTGTATACATTTTATTATAAATTTTGACTTTGAAATGACAATATACATGTAGTACCTGCTACTGTCCTCTGGGCAGCGCTGTCCAACTGCCTCCTGCAGCTGAACATTGAGAAAGGACAGCTGTTGCCAGCTCTCCTTCTCCAGCACTTTGTCAAAGATGGCTGTGTAGAAGTCATACATGGTGTCCCCAGCCTCCAGCAGAAAGTAGTTCCTCATAGCTTGCAGGTATTCCAGCAGTCTGTGAGACACATTATGAAGAGTTCAGTTGACAGATAAGTTTCATTGCAGCAGTGGTTCAGAAGTGAGCTCTTAAGATCTAAGATAGCATAAATACACATTATCAATACTAAACACTAACTAATCAACCACAACCCATATTTAATATGGTGTGTTGTATTAGCTGTATGCTGTGTTGTATTGGCATATTTTAAATTAAAACTGAATTAGAAATGCTATTTTTTATTTTATCATTCAAATAAATACAAATCACAAGGAGCCTTTCCAGATTAAACCACTGGTTACTTGTAGTCTTTCTTTAAGGTCTTCATGAGGTTTCCGCAGCACTCAATGTATCTCTTCTCAATGTGAGGGTAGAGACAGGACCGAAGGGTCAGTTCAAACGTCTGGCAGGTCACAGCCTGGGACGATCGGTCCACTATGAACTCGCCTCCAGAGAACTGCTCATGGAAGTCACTCTGCTCCAAGTAGAGCCTGAAGGAAACATGTCGGCCATTTGGCATTGATTGCAACACAGTTCTACTTCCTCTGTTAAACAAGAAAATGCTGCTCAGCATTTACTTGATTTTTGAAGTGGTAACAAAATGGCAAGATTATCAGTTCATTTTTATCACAATTCACAGTATCTATACCCTCTGTTCCACCAGAAGAAAATCCATTTAGAAAATGTAAACATAAAGTAATGAATGATGGCTAATCCACAGATCAGGCTACATAGGCCATTAATGACAGCTAATAACATATTGCTATTACAATAGCCTGTTAAATCTTGTGAGGGGGAAATGTTCTCATATCCCCGAATGCAATGATGTTCTTCTTAAAAGTGTGATATTTTTTGTGAAGATTTTAAAATAGTGTTTGCATCTAGAACATATATAATTATGACCTTGCATGAATCCTGTCGAATAAGCCACTGGCCCTAAAATTATTCTTATGTTGTTCTACATAATGTTAGCTAACTGAATAGCTGTGCTTCTCGCTCACCTGGCAAAGTTGATGGCTAACAGAGGATCGTGGATGTCATAAATCTGTAGATGTTGTGCCACGATGGACTGCATCTTGATGAGGCTTCTCTTGGTTGCTTGTTGCTCGGTGACGGTATCTGTCGGGGAGTCCTCACGATGGCAGAGCCGTGACTGCACAGACTCCAGAAAGAGTGTGTATAAACTCTTCCGCTCAGCATCTAAAATGTGCATACAAGGACATTATCCCATTCAACCATGTATTAGTGCAAATGATGCAAATAGGTGTCAACTTGCCTTTAATACCAGGTGACCGCCTTTAACCGAATTACATTGTTATGATATTCAAACCAAAGAGCTCAAGGGCGTGCTCAGACGTGGCCCAGTTACCTGGAACCGCGCCCGAGCACAATTGTCCCACCTCCCCCGCTGGCCTGCACTCACACTGCATGTTAACATTCAGGGCCAGCGCACGCTTACTCCAAATCATTAGGTTGGCTACTTGGTTTCAGGACAATTATTTGGGCTTCATAATCGTCCCACTGGAATATATCCTTGATGTCTGACGAGCTACCAGATTTACGAAGTGCATCTCGTACCTTCAGATTCTGAGCACGCAGTTATTTTCAGCTTTTGCTGACACTGCTCACGTGTTTCTTTTATACCCACAAGTAAGTAGATAGTTCTTGTGTGATGTATAAGTTGCTCCTGAATACTCTCGTCTGCCCAAATGTCCAATAAACATTGTACTTCTGCCGTAGACCAAAGTGTTCCCTTTGCCGCCATGCTGTTTGTAATGAAACAAACACCATCCAACCTCCAACACCATACACAACTAAACAGGTGACACCCACGGAACATGGAACAACGGCTGACCTCTGGACGAGCTCTCGGACTGCTCAGCCTCCTTGCAGTCCAGGTTCCTGAGCAGCTGCATGGACTTGCCCGCCATGATTATCTGCTTGAGGACGGGCTTGAGGAAGGAGACCATGGTGAGCTGTCTGCTGCTGCCGCTGTTGGAGCCCTGGTCCCCTCCAGAGCTGCTGCTGGCAGCGTCGCTCAGTCTCTCCTCGCTCTCCACCGTCTCCGACACGCTGTACAGCGTGTAGGTGGCATACCAGAAGTCCCTATGGTTGACGGGAACGTCCTTGTTCCTGAGCAAAGAAATACCAGCTAAAGGTTACCCTTCCAATAGTCAATACAGCAGAAGTTCATATCCAAAGTACTTTTATAGAATAAAATAATAAAGTGCTCTAGGATACAGGATCCTGTACAGAGCTTGCTAGTGTAAACCAGAGTCGCTGATTTTAATGGCTGATTTGGCTGAGAATCGGTGATGGACAATAATGGACCAAAACATGTATTTTTTGGCATGAGATGCATAGTCAATGGTATATTTTTATTAATGCTGAGACAGCACACAGCGTGTAGTCTCACGAGACCACCCTGACCTCGAAAGCTTCAGTTTGACTTTGCCGCAAGAATCAGTGTGTAGAGCTTGAAATCAGTCTGTAGAGCTTGAAATCCTTGCGAATGAAACCGAGAAACAACTGAAATGACCAAATCGGTGTCGTACTACATGTGCGTTTTAGGTAACGTTCACCTCTGTATAATAAACTCTTTGGCCGGGTCAAACAACTGGCCGTGGACAATCCATTCATCTACAATCTCCAAGTAGGGTCTGACCGTCTCTGTCCACAGGGAAAACAACAAAGCAACCTACAAGAAGGATGGCAGTGATTAGTATAATACAGTATAGAGCCATTCTGCCTTACAGTATGTTGGTCAGGGCTCAGCATTCACTCACAGCTTGCTCAGATGCTTCCCCAACACTGTCGTACTCAATGATAGCTTTGTAGAGGGTGTTGAGCAGGTGTGAGGCTCGCACAACATTTGGGGTCTCGGAGGGAACTTCGGCTACCCCGGTACAGAAGACTTTGTGCAGCACTTTGATTTGGGCCAAATGGGGGTTGAGTCGCTCCAGAACAGAAGCCAGCGTGACTGTCTCATCTGGAAAAGTGGACACAAACGAACTCAAGACACAGCGAATGTTATTGTCACCCTAACAATAACATCTCCGATCATACTCCAATCAGAGCAGGGATAATATTGAAAAGGTCCCACCCATCTCTGTGGTTGGGTTTAGAAACAGGGACATTTACTGGCCTTGTGCCAGTAAATGTAATTGTAATCTTGTAATCTTCAGTGTGAGTAATACTAGGCTCAAATATTTTTTGTTAAACATAAATGTTTCAGTTTAAGTAGCATTATGAATAAGGTTCAGTGGTTATGTGTTGGATTTATTTGGTCTTGTTTTACGATGTGATAGGTCAAGAGACGTCTGGACAGGACACCTGCCTTTGCAGATGATCTCTCTCTCTATTGCGGTCAGCTCCTGTTTGAAGCTGCTGAAGAACTTATAGAGAGCCCAGACAAATGCCTGGTAGGTCCTGAAGGGAGGCTCCGAGCCCTTCCTGGAGGCGTAGGAGCATCCCGAGCCTGGCGGTGCTGCTTCACAGGCGTGTCCCGTCACCTCGTCCATGAAACGCTGCAGCCCAAACACCGCCTGCCCGTACACGGCTATGTGTTCCAGCACAGACCGCAGGCAGTTCTGCAGCACAGGAACACCGGCCGCTCAGACAGTGTGCAGGGTCGGTCGCGTGACCCAACTCCCAGTTTACACCGGGAGCGTCTCTGTCGTATTCGGGCTCCGCCACGGACCTCTTGACAATGGTCAAGAGGTCGTCTCTCCGCTCGGCTCCGCTAAAATAAGGCGGCACTTCTATTTATGACGGAAGCATGCAGTGCAGAGGACAGAGCAAAAGAGTCGGAAGAGAGACACGCCCGGTGGAAAAAGGCTTACGAAGTTTTAGTCCAGCTCCTTCACAGATATGGGTTATGCCTAATCTTAGACTAAAAACTTTCCCCCCTATTGGAGATCTTCATTGAATTTTCCTTTTAGTCTTGGACTAATCTTAACCCATGTATGGCCCATTGACTCTGATTTATATATAAATGTACCTTAAAGGAACAATACCAAAAAGGTGGTACTATAGTGCAGTGGTTCTCAACTAATTTCAAATGAATGGGCCATTATTAGGCATCTGCAGAGATTGATAACGATCTATTCATTTGAATCAGGTGTGTTGAAGCATTCCTTAGCAACAGGCACATATGGTTGTATGTATGTTTCACCTGCCTGCCTGTTATAGTGAAATGCACATCTAAAACATGTATTGCAGTGGGTCTTCCGGACAGGACAGGGGAAACACTGCCATAGTCTACCACACGACAATTTTACTTACACCAGTGAGATGAGTTACCACCACATTATTCCTCACTGACACTTTTCCATCATTATGCTGAAATATAAAGTGTTTCTTCACCCCAGAGAGAAGCCTGAAATAGACAGAGTCCATTAGCTTAGTAACATTTTTACGTATAACAAGGCATCAAAAGATCAAGATAATGCCTGTATCGCAAAGAACCTTTGAGTTGCTGCAGGGCCATCTGATATAAGGTGGATGCAGTTAACATCTTGTTTTACAATCTG
The DNA here is from genome assembly GCA_025399935.1 of Amblyopsis rosae. Lineage (NCBI taxonomy): Eukaryota > Metazoa > Chordata > Actinopteri > Percopsiformes > Amblyopsidae > Amblyopsis > Amblyopsis rosae. Next base: position 11,274 of record JAODTR010013047.1, on the reverse strand, counting down.
ACCCCTAAACAACAGTCTTACCATAATGTCTCCCGTATCACTTGAGTCTCTGTGACAAAGGCCTTTTCTTCTGGCAGATACAATGGATCAGTGTTATACAAATGTTGATCCCTGAGAAAGGCAAATGACAACAAAATTGGAATGAACATTCATGGTCATTCTTATTATAAATGATTCTCCACTTAGTTATATTGCCCTGTGTCTGATACTTTTGGACTTAACCACAGTGTATTTTACAAGGTTTCAATTTTGTTTAACAGACAGTTAAAAGCATTATTAAGACAGTGACTTTTGCAGTCACTAGAGCTAAAAAACTAGATTGCAAGTGCCTTGAGTTGCATTTCTAGAACACATTTTGTAGCACATTCCTAAAGATAAAACATTAAGTAACACAATCAGAATATATTAAATGTTTTGATCAATAATGATGAGGGTTATGCCATGTTGTGAATGGTTCTTACCAGACATTGAGCAGGTTTGAGTGTAGATGTAGACTGTGTGGGAAGCGAGTAGCGTGAGCCACCCAATACGGCGTAACCACATGCTGCTCGAGCCAGGCCCGGGCATCAGGCTTGCCCACTGCAAGGAACAATGTTTGAGCTTATTCAATCATTCAATGCTTAGCATCCCGATAGAGTCTCATAGGTTAGCCAAATGTGTGCGTAGCAGCATGACAGTTTTTCACGTTTAAAGACCTTAAGCAGCATCACTGACTAGCATGTGAACTGGAAAGCAGCATGTGATGACAATCAAATCTCAAGGAAACCATGTTTACTATATATATACATATGTGTGTGTTTGTGTGTGTTTGTCGTAGTTTGAGCTAAGATTGTTCCTAACCGGTCCATGTGACCGGCAAAGTCTTGTTAATATTCTCCTGGTCCTCCTGAGGGGTTCTGTCCAGCTGGATCCCAGAATCCTCTCTGCTAATTGGCTGCTGACTGTCCTCTTCCTCGCTCTCTTCCTCAGACCACTCCTATATAAATAGATTTGGTTTAAAGAATATACCGGCATCTATCAGGTAGGTTTTACCAACTTTTTGAAATGTGTGTGTTCAATTATATGAATGTTTGTAAAGTAAAGAGTCTGAAAAGTGGAAATGAAAAGTGGACTAATGTATAGTAATGATGTACTCACAGGAGAATCTGGGTATGGTCCCAGACCTATGTCCTCACCCTCCATCAAATATTTGGCCCAGTTAAAGTTATCTTCTGGTTCTGGAAAAACAAGAGATATTGGGAGCTTGCAAGGTCAAAGGCTCAAAGAGCTAGCATAGATATGTGTAGTGGACATACCAGCTTCTTTTAGCCTGGGTCGTTCAGTAAAGTTTGTGTTTGAGGGGGACCCAGATAACAAAAGCAGAAGTGACAGTATGCTATGATGAGCATCGGTCTGCACACAAACAAAAAAAGTATTGAACAGTAAAATTGGAACTGCAGTGCACCAAAATGCAATCAGAAAAAAATTATGTTCATATTAATTATTATGTCTTTACATTTTTGTAGTATTTAATTTACAGCTATGCCTATGCTGGACATTTTTGGTTGGTAGTTAAGAATAGCCATAAATCAAATAGATGTGCCTGCATATGTTGCCAGATCTATCTGTTTCTCACCTTAACTCCATCTGTATTTTGCAAAGGTGAGTTTAGGAATTTCTCAGTCAATCTGTTCCAACTTTCTGCCTTTTTAAGGTCAGAGTGAATCATGAGCTTTTCGTATATCCTGGAAATAAAAAATGGATTATGGCCTAATGAAACATATACACAAAACCACACGTAACAACTGCTTTGCATACCCTCTTAAGCTTCGTTGGACCTTGTGGCTGTCCACATCAAGGAAGCGATGGAACCTACAGCGCAGTAGGTGAGAGACATTAAATGTATCGGATCCCGTTAGGTTTAGGAATGGGATAGATTAGGCACAATAAATGTAATTTTACTAACCTGAAATTTGACCACGCAAATTTTACAGCACTTTGAAAATTGTAGTCTCCTTCATCTTCGATCCCACTGACACATTTGATCAACTGCTTAGTTTCTTTCTCTGTCTCTCTTTCGAATTTAGTCCAGTGTGCCATGTTTTGTTTGGCAATGGCAGTGTTGTCACTTCCAGACATATGTTGCCAGTATTTATATATTTAGGTGTGCTATTGGCATACCGTCAGATGTTTTCGATGACGACTACGTCAATTATAGTGTTTTAATTGTATGGTTATATAAATATAGTATGACATGGACCACTCAATGCATTAATGCTCAGACCGCGGATTCCATAAAACGTAAACTTCCTGTGAAAGCAAGTGCGCATGAGCGAAACTGACGCAAAAACTAACGTCACGAGCAGGTTAATAATAATTATTATTAAAGGTTAAAAACTAAAGTGTACCGTAATTCGACCTATGAATTTGACACCCAGGTGTTAAGTGTGTTTTATCATGGTTATCACGTTCAATACAAATTATTTGGAGACACTTGATTCCCACTAACCATTGCGCACGTACGTTAAAATTATCGTTGGTCCTCTCTTTGATTAATCAAATAGTTAATGATCGATCTGCATTATGATACAATAAAGAATAGGCGAACATTATATAGAAAAATAAATGTCGTTTAGCCTATGAGTTAAATATTCTGCTGGGCGTGGCTAATTCACTCGGTCTGTCAGTCGCGCTCGTCGTCTCCATCTCACAAGTTTCTTGCTGTTGACCTCACACTCTGCGTGGTGTAAACCCCCAGAGACGACAGTCGTCTCCTTTGTAAGGGAAATGAAGCGGCGTTTACAGAAGAAATATTTGATTGTAATACTGGCCTACTCTGTACTGCTTTTGTTAATCCCATATATGTTAGATTACCGGAGTAAATCCGAACACGTGAAGCATGGACAACAACAGCCAAGATGCCCCGATTTGGAGAACACAATGGCTATTTGGAATAATAGGCCTATCGGCGAAAAATCCAACTTCATCGGCACGACTGAAGACACCGCTAACAAGAGCCACCCTCGAACGCACATCTACCTGCATGCTACATGGAGGACCGGTTCTTCTTTTTTAGGAGAGTTGTTCAACCAACACCCTGATGTCTTTTATTTGTATGAACCCATGTGGCATATATGGCAGGCTCTTTATCCAGGGGACGCGGGAAGTCTGCAGGGCGCTGTAAGAGACATGATGAATGCACTGTATCGTTGTGATTTTTCAATACTTAATCTTTACGCCGGCTCCCAAAATGTCACCACGTCATTCATATTTGGTTGGAAAATGAACAAAGTAATATGCTCAGAGCCCTTGTGCGACTCTCACAAGAGATACGAAATTGGTATGGTGAAAGAAGACTTGTGTGGTAAGTGCAAAAAAAGGGATATTAAAGAATTGGAGAGAGAGTGCAAAAAATATCCTGTTATGGTGATCAAAGGCGTGCGTGTGTTAGATCTGGGCGTACTCGTACCACTGATGAAAGACCAGGCAATAAATCTGAAAATAATTCAGCTCTTTAGAGACCCACGAGCTGTTCATAATTCACGACTTAAGTCAAAACAGGCCTTGGTCAAGGAAAGCATACAGGTTCTACGGAGTAAGAAACAAGGTGATAAATACAAACGACTTCTTGTGCCAAATAACCGGGTAAATCGAGCAGAGAACTATGTTTCCAGTGCCATGGAGTTGATATGTGACAACTGGTTAAATGATGTGATGCTGCTCTTGAACGCACCCGCCTGGGTGAAGAACAATTATTTTCAGATCCGCTATGAAGACTTGGTCCTGCATCCTATGGAGGAGCTAAAACGGGTTTTTCGTTTTTCAAATCTGACAACTTTCCCTGCTCTGGATAAATTTGTGTTGAATATGACACATGGTCATGGATATGACTCAGACAAACCTTTCCTCATATCATCAAGGGATGCAAAAGAAGCCATATATGCCTGGAGAGAGAGATTGAATGTTGAACAAATAAATCAAGTGGAGGCCTACTGTAGCGAAGTCATGAGGCAGCTGGGATATAAGAAAAATAGTTTGGATAAAACACAGCGATGATAACACCAGGAATATAAGGATCCAGGTATAGACTTGCTTAAATTTCATTATCAGTTGTCAAATGTCATTATCTTTTATCAGATAAATTAAAGGTATATGTACTGTGCAATGCCTACTCCGGGTAGGGAATGAGTCCTTACCCCAAGTGAAGGAGTTTTCTTTGGCTCCTCATGGATAACAGGGTTTGGCACTGAGTCACTAGGTTTAAGGCTACACTGTGAAAAGAGGATCATTGTATATGCTGGTCCATGAAGGGGCAGAGCTCCCCGAGTTACGCCTGTCACCACCAGTCAAGCAGACCCCTTTTACAGCCAGCCTGCCTACAAGCTGTCAGCTATCTAGCATCGACTCACAAACAGCACTGTAGCACCCATAGAGATGTGTTCATTACGGTACTAGGAGAGCATGTCAGTGAACCCATTCTGCAATACTGTGGTTCACATGCACATCCTGAAGTAAACCTCAGTTAAATTTATATAACCACCACCAGTAATGCCTCTCTCTCTCACTCTCTCTCTCTTCCAGGGACTAAAGGCAACAGGTGAAATAACAATCTAAGGAGTTGGAATGTGGCCCACTAGGATTTTACCAGCGTGACTGTTGGCCTGTTCTCTCAGCGTGGCCTGGTCGATAAGCCGTCTAAAAATACTATCCGGAATAGCCAACCGCTGGGAGGTGTGAATTATAAAACAGGAGGTGGGTTAGCTTCTCAGAGTGCTGCCACGTCGCTAACCAGCAGGGTCAGGTTGGTTCCTGCTGCCCTTTCCACTGGCTGGGGCCATATCCTTCAGTTCTTTTGATTAGCACTCGTCCCTCAATCCCCTGCAGGCCACGGCCATAAGAAGCCTGAGAACAGTCCTGCTTTGGAGGTTGTCACCAGCAGTCAGCAATCACACTGGTAGCATCAAGTTTGGTTTCATCGAACACTCCGTTCCATCCAGGCATTGACTCTGTGCAGTATGCAGTAGTAGTACTGATGTACTTGGCTTACTAACCATGCTAATTTACAGATTTGAGAAATAAAGAAGCTATTCTTTGAGATGAAGCCAAACTGGGGAACTATTTTTCCACCCCCGATTCTTCAGAAATTCAGGCAGCTGCAGTGTTGCACTGCAACAGACAAAGCACACTTTAGTGTGCTTCTTTCATGCATATCCCATTTACATGGCTGATGTCGTTGTGTTAGTTTTCACATACACAATTGAGGCAGATGATGAATACAATCTCCAGTTCATCAGAAACAATGTGTCTTCTCTTCTTGTGTGGCCCGGTCAAAGCTTTGTGTAAAATATGAGAAGAATTTATAATGATGATCATTCACTTAAGTATTTATCATTCATTATTGTCAAATAATGCTGATAAACTTTTTTTTTATTAAACCAAAGGGTTCAGTCTCAATGGGCATCTCAGTTGGATATAAAGACAAATGTGGTTTGTAACTTAAAACGTAGTTTAATTAACATGTTTACATGCAAAACATTGCAGGAACAACTTGGCATTCAGTTGCAAGTTGAAACAGTAGGTGCACATTATTTACAATTAGCTACATCTTGTGTTTCTCAAGGACAAGGAGCATCTATGGATAGTTAGCAAGACCCAAAGACCAAGTGATGACACAAAAGTCTAGAGAAAGATTCAAAGAGAAGAAAGGTTATTCTAAGTCATATGAGGTCCCACTTGTAAAGGAAAGTGCCTACGGTTAGTTAGTCCACAATGTTCCTAACCATGAAGTGCATCTTTAATACATATGCTAGCCAGTATTGTCAAAGTGTACAGTTGCAAGATCTTCAATTAATGTTGTATGCTAGTTGTGACAACTGGTGGGTATCTCTTTAGCAGATGACTTGAGTGGTTTCATTGTTTTTACACAACCTCATTCTGTTTGCTTTTCTATATGTTCTATGGGAAGTGGTGAAATGGAAACTAGTCATTACATTATTAGCTTGCATGAGCAAAACAGACAGGCAAGCATTAGCATAGCTTGGCACATTAAAATATGATCCAGACCAAACAATGTTTTGAATGTTAAACAAAGCAGATACAGGCAAGCTAAATCATCAAGAAGTTATGTTGAAAGAGCACTATGCTAAAAAATCTAATATGTTTATGCAATCGTGTTTAAATGGCCCTGGCATAGTTGTTAGCATAGGATTATACAGATGAAGATGACCGCCGCCTTGTTATGAAACTTTTATGACAATGTTCTCAGACTTACAATAGAAAGTGTGCATGCTACATAGCCGTGTTTTGCATTTGATCTCATGCTGTAGCCTACATACTACAATAGAGCATCTGCAAACACTACACGCTAACAGGAAGTCACTTAAATCAGCCTGTGAATTTTGGCAGAGGAAAGTGCAAGAGGAACATAGTTATGTTTAAAGCCGTAAGAGAAGGGGCAAAAAAAGAATATTACAGTTCTATATGTCGCCTACCTCTTACCCACTAAAGCAAGCCTGCAGCTCAGAGTGAAAGTTGCTTGCAGACAAACACAAAGAAGTTTGACTGATACTTGTATTCTACATAGGAACAGGCTCAGAAAAAAGGTTTAAAAAATAAAACCTTGATATTTAATTTGACAAAAAAAGTGACCAGAGGAAATCCCCATTGGGTATTCGGCGTGTGAGAGGTTGTGTGGGATTAATAGCTGCTGCTACATTCATAATTTAATCTTCTATAGTGGTGCAGTAACCTGTGGTGTGATTCAATCAATCTGTGGAAAAATAGAGACCTGGACTATTGGGGGAAGTGTTTAAGACTAGCTACTTGCAGTATAGCATAAAAAGGAAACTGTATACAGTAGTAGAGGATATTGAACCAAGGCCCAACTGAGTAACACTGATGGTAACATCATTTCCTGAGGAATAATGTGGGCGTTATGCACCATTTTATATTGATGTATCTAATTTAATGAATCTAATATTTATTTTCAACATTACTGTTAAGGTAGCACAAGGGTTTAAAAAATAAAATATGCTATCTTAAATTATAAAATACTGTAGTGTTCTTTACAGTGTACATGGTTTCAAATCACCAAGGTGACCTTTAACCTTGCAGTGCAATGCATTTCCCCAATAGCAATCAAATACATTTAGATGTACAGCATGATATATAATCTTTATCTAATATGAGAAAACTACAGGCAATTTGCAGTACATTGGCGGTAGCTCACGCGATCAATGTTCACATTACTGTAATGAAAGAAATTGTATGCCCAGTCACAGAACGCAAAGACAAATAACAAAGACCATACACGCAATCGCTATTCTTCAGCTTCGAGCTGTAAGCCACTTCTGAGAAGCTATTTAACTCGAGATGAGTGGCAAAGAGCAGAACTGTATCTACATGTGTGTGTGCGCTTCACCCATGGAGATCCACAATACACAGGTTGTGATGATCAGAGGGCTCTGCATTATCCACACTCCTCCAGAGATTTCCCCTTGTGAGCACGTGGTGAGGGCTTCGCCACATGCTTCTGTGTGCATGTATTGTACTGTGAACAGCTCTTTCACTGTAAACTAAAATACACGTTGGATGAGTAATAAATCCTACACACAGTGGCCTGTGTGTAGATTCAGTGCGGTTTCTTCATGGGGATACGGTCGCTCGGCTCAACAGTTTCCCCTTAAAATAGCAAGCAAAGAGGTTGCACGTTCTCAGTGGTAATGGGTGTAGTCTGAAGGCAGACTGATACGTGATGGCAATATACTAAATGGCTGTTGTACTATATTGCTATTTAGCACTGAAACCTAACAGGAATATGGACATTCAAAAGAGATCTCATTATGGTAGAATGTCCCATAAATCCTGCATAAGGGGTTTCCCTCCCACAAATGCAGGAGAGGGAAAGGGATTGGTAAAATTGCAGCACAGTATAACAGTGTGCGTTGGGGAGGGGGGTGAGGGGGAGGGGCCTAGGCCACCCCTCTTTGACCTATGACAATGATTATGCACCTCGGAATTTCTCTTTTCTCCCATGGTGCCTGCTGAAGCTCAGAGTCAATCTGAACCCTCTCCTTATCCGCCCAGCCCCCGTGTTGTCTGTTATTCCCATCTCCACATCGTCCGGGGAGGGGACTCTCTGCCCGCAGGAGTGAAGCCAGGTGAGGGGGTAGGGGAAGGGGGTAAGGAGGTAGAGGGGGGCTTGTTTGGGAAGGTGGGGGGGGTTAGATATGGTCTTCAATGGGGAAGACGAGACGCGTTCCTCGGCTCAGCAGCTCGTGCTCGCGGGAGTCAAGCTCGCGCTCCAGGGCCTCCTCGGAGGTGCTGCCGCTACGCCTGCCGTTGGCGCTCCAGCCGGGGCCCCAGGCGGCCTCTGCCCCGTTGGCCGTGATGGCCGTGTCGCCGTAGGTGACGGACAGGTCGCCGTCACTCAGGTTGAAGTCCGAGTCGGGGTCCTGCAGCTGCTCGTGGTTCTACGTGCACATGGGAGGGAGGGAGGGGGGGGGGGAGATAGCTTAATACGTGCACGCCTACACTACTCTCCCATGAAGTGTGTGTGTGTGTGTGTGTCACTGTGTGTCCATCCATCTTCACCCGCTTATCCAGAGACGGGTCGCGCGGGCAGCAGCTCCAGCAGGGGACCCAAACTTCCCTTTTTCCGAGCCACATTATTCAGCTCTGACTGGGGGGTCCCGAGGTGTTCCCAGGCCAGTGTGGCAATATAATCTCTCTACCTACCCAAGGGAGGCGCAAAGGGGGCTTCCTTACCAGGTGCCCGTACCACCTCAACTGGCTCCTTTCGACCGAGTTCAAAGGAGTGTCACTGTGTGTGTGTGAGATAAAATCTATACACACACAATGTTTACAACACAATGGGTTAATAAGGGACAGGAGTGATCGCAGCAGGTAGGGACCTCCATTCATTTCTGTGTAATTGCAGTTAGAAAGGTACACTCCTCAACAACATCACAGCAGCTGCATAATCCTAAATCCCTGCCCCATCTTTATTGTGTGTCTATAAAAGTCGGGGCAGATATAGGGGAAGGAGTACAGCAGTGAAGGGGGGTAGCTTCAAACCAAAACACAGTTGTTTTGGTAACGCTGGTTTCAACCACAATGGCCAATCCGGACAGAAATGGATGCATGTTCCTTTACGAAAATAATAGGTTATGCGTTATTAGCTTTGTGTTACACCTAGCATAAGTCGTTAGTCGGTAGTAGAGTGGACAGATTTGTGATTTTAGTGTAAATGGTTGTTATAAATATAGCATGAGGTGAGCAGAGGTCTAAATGAATTTGGCTTGCCAGCAATCGATAAACCGTGCTTGTCCCCATGAAAGATAGCACGTGGCTCAAAAGGCAGTAGTCTTGATTCAATGACCATGGGTGAAACAAAATAATCATGGATACATAACATGGGGAGGAACAGTAAAGTCACATAAAAAATAAATATGATCAAAATACAAACACTTCTCCCTTCACTGCCATTAAACATTTCTCACACAATAAAACACGTTTGGGAAATGTGACCATCCCATAAGTTGTTGTTTTCTATTGAGACACAATGTCTTTCATGACAGTGATCATCACCATTGAGGTGCCAGTGAATGGGCCTTTTGTACTAACAGAACACATAAGCTTCTTCCATTCACTCTATCGCTCAAAGGACGAGCATTCTGTATGCTTCTAGCAGGCAATAAAACTACATTTGAGTTAGGTTGAAATCTAAACTATCACTATGGCTGCCATACTGCTTTCAATTAATTACAGATCATTTATTTTTAGCTTTTATGTTAGCATTCATACTAACGCCTGTGGTAAGGTACATTTTAATAAACTATGACAAAACCTGATAGTTGTTTGTGTGCTTATTTGTTTTAGACTAAAAGCCTATTTGGCTAGCATCACAGCTCATACCTCATAGGCCTGAGGGCTTGTCAGACAGCGTGCCAATGGTCCACAACAGCTGGGCAGAGTGGTGGTGAGTGGTGGTCCACTGTGAGTCAGGAATGGCTTCATGTAACTTGGTAGTTATTAAGGATGCCGAATTGTAACGTTTCATTAAAAACAAACATACTCACAGGTATCTATGTATACAGGTGCACCTTAATGAATTTGAATATTGTGGCAAAGTTAAGTCATTTCAATAATTCAATTGACAAAGTTAAACTCAATTTAAAAATGTTTGCATAGTGTATGAAGACAAAACTCCCAGATTGAATAATGGACTATTTGATGTGCTTTTAGTACCGAAGACAATACACTCAGTTTTATCTTCATTCAAATTAAGAAAGTTATGAGGGAACCACAACTTAATATCAATAATGCCACTAAGCAGGCAGTTTAGTGTGACACTGTCATTCAGTTTCATACATTTGCAGGTCAGCTGCATAACAATGAAATAACAGGTTATGCTTGTCTATAATAGCCCCTAACGGCAACATATATAGAGAGAACAGGATTGGGCCAAGAATTGAACCCTGGGGCACCCAGCAAGAGAGAGGAGCAGATGACGAGGAGAAGTAACCAAACTCCTATTTGCCAAATATGAGCTAAACCATTTAAGTGCTGAGCCTTGGATGCCTATAAAATGCTCAATGTGGGAGAGTGCATGGTCCACTGTATCAAAAGCCGCTGTCAGGTCCAATAGCACTAATACAGCGGGATTCCCGGCATCTACAGACATGGTAACATCGTTCGGACTCTCAGCAGTGCCGACTCTGTGCTGTGACTTGATCTAAAACCGGATTGACATTTTTCGAACAGTGAATTCTGTTGCAGAACGTCTTGTAACTGTTTACAAACAACTTTTTCCAAAACCTTAGAAAGAAAGGGAAGATGGGAGACTGGTCTAAATTGGACAACACTTTGTGGTCAAGATGAGGCTTCTTAAGTAGAGGCCTGACCACAGCATGTTTAAAAGCATCTGGGACAGAACCAAAACATTGACAAGAATGTCAAAAAGTAAGTAGACTCGACCCAATGGATCTTAAAAATGTCTAAAGGACAGGTGGTAGGCTTCATGTGTTGTACGACCTCAGTGAGCAGTGTCAGAGAAACAGGCTCAAATTCCTCAAACACAGCATGAAGCACAGGAGTGGCAGGTACAAACACACTAACATCAACACTGGCGTTTTGCCTGACTGATGCCGAAACAGAAAGCAGACAGCAGGCAATAATCTGCATCTGTACTCATCCTTAAAGAGAGTGGCCAGACCACTATGGAGGACCAGGACTGCCATAATAAAAAATAAATAAATAAATATATAAAAGTATAAATAAATAAATGTATAAATA